>APFE031225754.1:0-12052 GCA_000404065.3 Pinus taeda | reverse complement strand
TGAACAATATGATGATCCTATATAGCCATGAGTATAGATCCCTCTTCATAAATACTAGATGTATGTCTTTCTCTTTTTTTCTAACAAGCAATCATCTTCTAAGGAGTAAACACTTTTTCTATTTAGCTCGTAATATTTTCTCTGAACATCATGTTCTTCATTATCACTACCATTTTCTAAAATTACATATAGACATTTAGAAGAAAGATAACTTATTCTTCTACAATTAAAAAAGAAAACAAACTTACCTATGAATGTCGCTCCTTCTCCATCTTCTCTACTGTCTATCTCGAGATTTGATAAATTAGTAGCATTGTGACCTATTTCTCCACATTTGAGGTATTTGATAAGTTGCTTACATTTTTCTGATATCTTGTGTTGCCTCCTTTCGATCCGAGCTTTGTTCTTATAAGAGTCATCTCTTAATCAATCATGCTATTTGATATTCTTTAAATATATGTGTACTTTTTCGTTCTAAGAATATTTCTTGATTTCGAATGCCATGTGAGAATATTCATCATAGATGAATTGCAACTTATTGCATATCTCATTTTCACTCTCTCAACAAATTACCTTGTTAGAATTTTATTTAGACAACCCATTCAAGATTGTCTTCATATCTTCAATATTATAGTCATTCTTCTTTCCATTTACAATGGATAGCCATACATCCAACCCAAGAACCTTTAAATAGATTTTATTCTTTCCTTTTAGAGTGCATAATATGATCCATTTAATAATGATATTCCATATAATGGGGAAAGCTAATATTAGTTAGCCATGATCCCTTGAGATATAAATGCTAGTGGTCACAAACTATTATTGAATGAATCGAATTTGATACAAATTGTTAGAAACTAGGATAATATTGAGAGCGCGATGAATTAGTATTATATAATTTCCAATACTTAATATTATTTTGCTATAACTAATCAATCGCACAACAACAAAATTGATCATACATCATACACATATGAGACACATATATTTACATGGAAACCCATAAAGGGATAAAACCAAAAATATTCCTTTTTTTCCTAATTTAAATGCAACCTCCAACCAACTGTTACATCAAATTTACTGGCACCAACCAAAAGGAGACAATCATCCCCTATTCTACAAGCACCAACTCACAGGAGGCACCAACACCTTTTGAATTACAATCACCCACTTGTTAGTGCCACCAAGCCCTATTGTTTGCAAGTACCAACCTACTGGAGGCATCGACCCCCTTATCTTTACACGCACCAACCTAAAGGAAGAACCAACTCCTTGAAGTTTATAGGAAGCAACATAAGGGAAACACCCACTCCCTACATCGAAGAACCACATTGATTTTCCTTATAGATCCCTATTTTATCCATTTTTAAACTCAAACTCATAAGATTTATTTCAATTCAAACAGTTTGACTTATTTGTAATGATGTCACTTATTCAACTCTCACACAACTAGATATTCTATTGCAGCACAAATATGCTTAGACCTGTAATACTTTATATTTTTGTTCTCATGTTATATGAAGCTCTTATTCTCTATCTCAAATATGAAATATTATTCCCTAAATATAGACGACATTTTCATAAGAATTTTCCATTGTATCCTATGGTATACTCATTGGTTCTTGATGTCATTTTTTCTTCCTCTACAATATGGTTCACACCTCTTATCCCAACATCTCTTAAACAATAACTTAACATAATTGTTTCTTTTGGAGTTCCTCTCATTTTCATTCACAATATGCATTTCAAATATACACCAGCCAAATTCATTTGGTTTTTTTAACGATATAAGTTAAACATCCTCTTCACTCTTCATTTTTCCTATGATTTGTTCTTTAGGTAAAGTGAGAAGGTAATCGCGTCACACAAAGAGAGAAAAATAAAAATAAACTCAACTCTCTTGCTTTGGTTCTCTGTATTTAATATACTTGATTTGGTTTAGATGCGCACTCAATAAACTCAGTGACACGCACATCATCGCCATTGAATTTGTATTTATAGTTTATGGTTTATGATGTAATGGCTTATATAGGACCAACATGAGGAGTTTACTGGCCCCCATAAATTAATAATCATGGGTTGTCACCTTCAATAAATTCAATGCTGAACCCATTATTTACACTAAATTTTCATGTACTTTTTTGATAGGGTCAAGGTCACATGACATTGTTCCAATCACTTTTTCCCTTGGGGGCTACGAGGGGTTTGAATGTAGTTGACTATACTCCGAAGTTTTCTAAAGTTGTCTCAAGTTTGAATCAAGTTGTCTCTGATATATTCACTCATTGTATACAACATTATGAAATTGTTGGGTTGTATTATTGAGCATATTGTATTGGGTTCATTGTACTCTCCGCTAAACTTTTTATGAGAATCTAATAGAAGAAGAATTTGAAAGGGTTTCCCCCTTATGGGATTTTTCCCTGGTCTTAGACCAAATCTGGTGTCTCTTGTTTGTGTGCTAATTGTCTTCTTTTTCATTTCTTATATTGTTCTATCTTCAATTATTGTTGATGAATGAAAACACTAATTGCAACTTGGACTATTGTTAATATTGATAATTTAAGTTTGGAATTGGGCTAAAGTATGTTAAAATTGGCAACTAGGGCCAAACTCCATGTGGGTCATCTTTTTTATGGCAACTAATATTTTTCTTGGATTCCTCTCGTCGAGACGTGTAGGATTGATTTAACGATCATCCAGTTTCGACATGAATTCATGGAGATATGAATTTATTTGTATTTCTTAACAATTTGTCAAGGTCGGCCAGCAATTAAAATAGTGTTGCACACCCCCAGATAAACCTCAATGTCGAATATAAATAGAGGAGCCCTTGAGGCATTAGCACACTCATCTCATTTCCACATCTATTTTCTCTCCTTGTCTCTTGGGTATGTGAAGGAGTAATAAGACTCTCTCTCATGTGGGAAGAAGAAAGAGGACACAGTTAGGGAAACAGTTCTAGTAGGATGCAAGAAGGTACAACAAATTTGTTTTGGGGGTTGGAGGACTGCGTTGACCAGCGCATAGGCTCCTTTGACTACGGATTTGTGTGGGTAACCACTCCTAGGCTTACCGCATTGCTAGACAACCTACGTTGACTTATTGGAGGACATCATTGAGTGGTTAGGGTTGAATGTAGTATTTCTATAACATTGACTGTTGTTTTGACATCCTTCCATTGACAGTTTTGGGTTTCTATCTACCAGTGTTGGAGGTCGAATTCTCCTAGGTTTTCTTGAGGACATTTGGGAGCTAATTGATCATCCTTGTTATTGTTGTTCAAAGGTTTCATTATTGCTATTGGAAATCACAAATTTGTGATATTGTAATGTCTCTCTCTCTCTCTCTCTCTGTGTTGAATTATTGAAGAATATATAAGAATTGATCAAAGGGTTTCCCTGCATTAGGGTTTGCCCCTGCCTGGTGCCACATGTTGTGTCCCTTATCTTGGATTGTCTTCTGTTGTTTTCTTTTGTGTTCTATCGTCATTTTACTATCATGTTAATGTGATTGCTATACTAGAAATTGAAACTGGGCTAATAAGAAAATTTGAAGTGAATTTTTCCTAAGCATGGAACATATCATATTTTAAATGGTATCAGAGTTGAGGTGAAGACAAATCCCAAGCAAGAGGAAGAGAAATCACTAAAGATACTTGGAGAAATTCAACATGCATCATGGTTTCCTCATCACACTTCCCTCCCAAAGACAAGCTCCATGAGAAGTCGCAATGGAAGATGTCTCTTGAGCTGACATTAGAAGAGCAGGAAGTGTTGGGCTATGTGAGGGGCAGAATTATGGAGACTCCATCAAATGCACCAACTGCTATAAGGAACAAGTACACTAAGGGTGAAATCAAAGCAAAGAAGATCATCCGGGACTGAATTGACAAGCGTCTGGTGGCCTATATTTCTGAAGATGAACACCTCCAAGGAGATCTACGATAGATTGGTAAGATTGTTTAAAGTTAGTGATGCAAATCAAATTTTGTTCCTCAAAAATAAGCTAAAGGACATTAAAAAGGGAAAGGATGAGGATATTCAATCCTACTTCTTAAGGATCATTGAGATCAAGAATGATTTCTTATCGATTGGAGAAGTCATTTCTGAGAGGGAACTAACTATCAGTACCCTTGGAGGGCTCCCATTCGAATGGTATGTATTTAGAACCACTCTTCTCAACAATGATCGAATTCCAAGATTTGAGGAATTTATGGCAAGATGCATTTAAGAAGAGACAAGGATGGTGGAGTAAGAAATGCCTTCAAGCAAAGGCAATCCAACCTCTTTCTCCTCTCATTCCAAAAGGAGAAATAATTCTGGGTCTAAAGGTCACTTCAAAGGAAAGACCAGGTCGAAAGTTGGAGGAAAGGGAAGATGCTTTGTTTGCAATTCCACCTATCCTCTATGTGAGGGACTATCCAAATATAAAGGACACATCACATGATGATGTTCAAAACCACTCTCGTGGCAAATTCAACCACAATCAAAGGAATGGAAGGTTCAATGGAAAAGGAAAGAGGAATGTGGGAAATCAAGGAAGTGGTCAAACCTTGAAGAAAGCAAGGAACTCCAGGTATGAATGAAATGTTGTTAACAATAAGAAAGATGAATATTATCTGATATCGACCCCCTCAACTACCCCTCCTCAAGATTCATTGGAAATTGGCTTATCTATAGGGTGCCTAAAGGCACTCCACTAGTTACAAGGAAGCTATCTCTAATCTGATAAAGAAGGAGACAACCTTGGAGATTATTCTTGGAGACAATTCCACCTATCCCGTAAAGGGTGTAGGGAATGTTACTCTTCAATTAAATTGGGGTAACACAATTCATTTGCAAAAATCCCTATATGTACCTGATCTCAAGAAGAACCTGGTGTCCATTTCAGTAATGGAAGATAAAGGATACAAGGTGGCCTTCATCGATGGCAAGGTACGTGTGTGGAAAAATAATTTTAAAGATTATTTCACTCTTGGGTTTTGAGTTGGCTATTGATATTGAGTTGGACGAAGTCGATTGGGAGTCATTGTTATATGGAATTTGTATCTACGGATAAAAACATTTTCCCTAAGTTGGTAGCTACACTTAGACAACAAGAAGAAAGTAGTTTAACCTTTTCCTATAATAGATAGATGAGATGAAGGAACTTACTTGTAATCTTTTGCTTCCTTGACCTCCTTTGAATTTCTCTTGTTGCTCCCACTTGAACCAAATCTGCTCAATTGGTACCTGTGTCAATAGAAATAGAAACGAAAATGATCAAAGCATACATGATCTATCTACTATAAACCAATGTAATTGACAATATTGAAACACATAATCATCATAGATATGAACAAGAATATGAGAAAATGAACAAATAACTTTATTAAGGTAGAAGAAAGAGTTACACCAAAAGCGGTTTGATCCCATCTGACTCATCCAACTTCAGTCCAACCCGTCACACCAAAAGCACACCAATATAGCAGCATAACCTTACTTGACATGAAATCAAATATCAAACCAAGGGTATTTCTCTACAATCTTCAAATTCCAGCCCCCTGATCACTATGATGAGCAGTCATTTTATAGGGAAATGGAGGTGGTTTTGTCATAAATTAGGGTATTGAATGGTTTTCCAAAATTGGAGTTAGTTTACATGGAGCAAGGGATGAAAGGATAGGAGGTTAATTGATCCATAGCCTATCCAAATTCAACCTCATAGGATGAGATAAGAGTTGGTCATCCTTCTAAAATGCTCTAGACTCATAGAATATTCCTAGAATCCAATGTAAATTTCACTCATTCTCACCCTGTGCGGATCAAAGAGGTCCTAAGTACACTGTAGTGAAGGCCTGAATGGGCCTACCTACTTTGTAGCATAGTTACCCTTGACTGAGGCTACACTGGTTTCCCAAGGAGGCATTTCAGTAGGGTCTCATCCTAGGAAACTTTCATGGATGGATGCATTCAATTTGATGACTTGTCTAGGGCATGTAACAACTGAATTAGGGTTTGATGAGCCCTAATTGTACTGATTTGAATGTCTGGAGTGATGTGCCCAAATAGACTCATAACAGTTTCCCCCTAAAACATGAAGTCGAAAATTATAATGTTGAGTGATATGCTTTATGATGTGTTGAGGATGATTTGAAGCAGAAGGTGACTTGCATCGATTACAATACATAACATCATGATATTTTGACCTCTTCCTGAATTGTTGAGGCAAGGCATACCCATGCTCAACATATAAAATTTTCATTACATGTACATAAATCAAATAGTCGTCTATAGATATAGACCCATGATAGAATGACTATTTGTGTAAAGCCATCGTACAAATGATTTAGTACTCTCCCGAAATTGCAGCTTGAATGGATGAAACTAGATCCAGGATCTTCTATCTCATCCAATCATTCGTTCAAGTACGAGCCTAACCATGTGAATATGTGATCTGAAGTCGAACATGGGAAGACATCATCTGATTACCAACCAATGATATAAGTTATTAGTAGATGTGAGAGAAATCATTGATAATGATAATGATTCTCAACGTACTATAGTACATTTTCCACGGTGTGAATAGATGTTTTGATGTCGAACACCATACAAAGTCTTTCAGTCGAAGGCCAATGATGTCAACCTGTCGTCGGAAGCGAGAAACTTGCCATTGATGCATGCAAGGCCCAAGGTATTTGAAGGGTGTTTCTAAGTCAACCTCTTGGATAATGTGTTGTTGTCGACAAGAAGAAACGCATTGCAAGAGGACCTTGATGTATCCCCCATCAATGACACAAAATGAGTTTAATGATTTTGAAGACAGAATGTGACTAACGACACAAGGTTCAAGAATGGCAATCATGAAAATGAAGGTTTATGAGTATTTCAAAGATCAAGTTTACTGAGTGACTTCTCTTAAACATGTCGGCGACATTGAATGAATTGGAAGTGTTAGGTTCCTATACCAATAGGTTTCATTTTTCATGATTGACTATGCAAGTTCCAAATATGTTCATCCTTGCATGCTGCAAAGGTTCCATATTTTGTAAACAAAAGAAGAAAATTAAAAAATGTAAAGAGGGCATGCCCTAAAAGAAAAATCAAAGGGAAAAAAGAGTAAATTGGTCGGAAAAAATAATAGAAATGAACCCCAAACCAAAAGACCAGGAAAGTGGCCAGTCAAAATGCCACTGCTATCTTATTTGCAAGTCCACAATGTGCAGATACTGCTGCTTATCACACTTGATGGATGGCCCAACAGTTCAATCTGGACCATTCCATGTTTAAAATTGTTGTTGTAGAATAGAGAATGAATATCTATCCAAACAGTTTAAGCTGGGAAGATGTGTAGATAGGTAAAAAAAATAAGGAGCCCAACTGTTTAATATGGGCCCTTGGAAGAGATAAGGGTAGATTTAGATAGGAGGGTAGTCAAAAGAAAGGACGAACTCCAGGGTTTGCAAGTTCAAGTGCACCCAATCAAAAGGGAGAAAATATGTTAGGTGTGTTAGGTTGGGCAAGTAGTTTGAGGTTGCAGAAGCAAGTGTTTGATCACTATTTGTCTTGTCAAGAAGGACCCATCTCATTAATGACACAAGTACCAAGGCAGTTGTTTGGTTGCATAAACAATGGAAGCATGACTAATTCCCCTTTCATTCCCCTAGAAATCTCTGACTAACATCCCCTCAAGGACTTTGGGATCTTCCTAATAGTCCTGTTTCACTTCATTCTAGGAGAAATGTTAAGTTGAACTCTGAGTTTACTTGGTTGTAAGAAGCCACATTTCTTGTGTAAAAATCATCATTCCAAACTCCTTTCATTTCCCTATGCCTAAGTTTCATTCCACAAATTTGGCATTCACTCATGTTGTTTCATTTCACAAAGTCATACTAACCTATAACTCTATTATTTAGCTCCCTAAAAACATTTTCCTACCCCTATCATACAAAAAACTATATAAAAAACCCAAAAACATCTAAAATTCCCTACCCCGTGGCACTATAGCCATATAACCTAAAGTTCGGGGAAATGCTAAGTTCATTTGGGACTTGTATTAACCCCTCCACGTCCATTTTCCTAGGATTAATCTAACATTCGGTTAGTTTAATAACTATATTAACCCCCCGACTAAACCCTTTCCACTTGTTCAAAACATAAAACCCAATTTTCCAAAGTTTAACTCGCCACATTAACAAGCAATATTAATAATGTTCCGCAAGTGCCACGCCTGAAGTTGCTCGCCGCCCATCGCGTCCCGTCCTCCCTCCGATCCACTGCCCGTTATCCAATGGTTGGCAGCCATATCGAAGCCCCTCATCTACCGGAGGTTAGCGTCCAGGGGATTGGCGGTATTGCTGTCGTACCCTCACCACACATTGATCTCCCAGCGTGATCGGATCCCCCCTCTGCAATACTATCCCGAGCCAAAGCAGTGCGGGGAAAACTGGAAACCGCCCGCCAGCTGCCCCCTGACGTCAGCTCCCATGTCACCGATGATGTCACATCCACGTCGGCCCCCCCACTCTGTTGCAGTACCGCCACATCACCTGCTGACATCAGCGCCCCATCACCGTCCTCGTCAGCTGCCATGTCACCGTCCCGTACCCGCTGTGCGCCAAAATACATCATGTTGACGTCATCAATCAAACGCGCCAAAAAGCGCTGAAATGTCAAAATTTTGTTAAAAAGCGTGAAAATGACCATTTTGTTTCAATTTTATTGGTTCACTAATGGAGTGCCCTACATGCTTTTATGATGAATTACTACCATAACTCAAATTCGTTGACCAAGCTAGTTCTTCTTGCAATCTCGACCCTTCATCTCAGCACTGCACCAGTCAAATTGCCCTCTGCGCCATTGAAACAGGTATTTACCCGTCCGTTCGCCTGCAAACCCTATTTTTTCCGCTCTTTATCCTTTAAAGTGGTTTGGGCATCTGCAAATTAAGACTAAAAGAACTCAAGCACCTAAAAGTTCACCTGTAAATTCGCTTGTTGCCCCCCCTGTACAAAAGGAACCTGGCAAACCTGCCCTCCTCTGTAAATTCACTATAAAGCGCATTTTAAACTTGTTTCTCCCAGCAGAATCTCCAAATTTCCCATTGACTGAGTGCATTGACCAAATTTCTTTGCCAAAGATCCCATTGCCCTTGTATAGCTGGTCTTCTAAGTTATCTCTGCACAATATTTTCTTCCTGAGAATTTTACTTCTTGAACTCGTTTCATATTAAACTTCAAGCAGCAAATTCCTTGGGAGAAGTTTCATATTCCCTGTTCTATTGACAGTTGTTGCACACAAGATAGAGTTTCAAATTGCAAACACTCAGAATTTTAAAATGGCCACTCCAGCAGCACTGAATATCACTCCTCTCAATGCACCTTTGGATGGACGCAACTATCCAAAAATGATCCAGAGTTCACCTCCACATACCATATGCTAGTTGATGGCAAGCAAGTTCCTTAATTCCACCTCCGAGACCAATTATTATGATACCTAGGCTACCTTTTTGTTCTATAAAGTGAGCATGCCAATCTGATTTGGGAGGCACACTACAGTTAGTTCATATGACACTTTGGTGTGGAGAAAATTGTGGTCGTACTACACAAGTAATTTAATATGCCAAAACTCTTACATGATTTTGGGAAATATATCAAATCCTGCACTACCTATGCCATTACCAAGACAAGCATAAAGAAGCAAGGTTGTACACTCCTCTACCTAATCCCATCCATCTTTTGGAATCCATCTCTATGGACTATCTATCTAGACTCCCTTCTACCAAACATGGTAATGATTGTGTATTTGTGGTCGTGGACAAATTTCCTAAGATGGTTATATTGGCAATATGTAAGAAGAGTATCACAGTAGAGTACACTACCAAACTCTTCTTTAAATGAGTGTGGGTACATTTTGGGATCCCGCAGACCATTATATCATATCAAGATAGAATGACCCTGAGCACATTCTAGTCAAGTTGACACTATTGGACACCAAGCTCACCAAGTCAACTGCATTCCATCCCCAGATTTATGGCTAGACAAAGGTAATCAACAAGATGATAATGCACATACTCTGCATGTACAACTCCAAGCGTCCACCAACCTGGTATGAGAGTCTTCCATATGTGCAACATAGTTATAACAAAGCTCTCAATATCTCGAATGGTCGACGTCCCTTTCAAGTGGGTCTAGGATTTAAACCATTGTGTTTAATTGATGTTGTCATGCATCATACGACTACACAGACAGAATCCACACATGTACTATCTGAGGTTGATAAAGCAACCAGATTTATTGAATGCATCAAACACATCTGCCAGTAGGTTCACGACATCTTGGAGAAGTTCAGTTCCAAGTACAAGCAACGACATGATCAACATTGGATGCCACGAAAGTTTCAGGTGCGTGAAAAAGTGTGGTTGAAGCCCTCCTTCAAGAGTGTAACTAATCATATTTTTGGATTTAATATTTCATAAGCTCTCAAGGTGACCCGAGTTCAACTCCCTGCAACAAAACCTTATTCAGCAGGTCGGACGTTCAAGAGTGTAACTACTCATATTTTTGGATTCAATATGTCATAAGCTCTCAAGGCGACTCGGGTTCAAATCCCAGCAACAGAACAGAGGTTCAAGACCTCCTTCAAGACTATAACTAATTATATTTTGGACGCACAGATCAGTGAACTGCCGCTGGAATAAATCTCAAAGTTTAAATGCACAAAGAGGGCGGTGAACTGTCGTTGGTCGCTAGAATAACTCAATTTGTTTGAGTGTGTGGCTATAAATTATACGCAGGACACAGTGAACTGAATCTGAATTACTCGGCTTCTATGCTAATCTCGGTTCTTACATTAATTGAAATGAAATTATTAGTTGCATCTGATGCCTGATTTATTTTTTTAGAATTTAAAATGGGTACTAGCAATTATGGGGCGTATCAATATTTATGTCATAATGAAGGTTATGATTCATAATTATGCAGGGCCCATCCCAAATCAAATTACAGGGCCAATCCCAGACCAAATTAGTTCCTGCTAATCCCACTCATCATTTTGTTGATCATGTATATATGTATAACCAGAAAGATGCAAAGAAATTTACCTACTCTACCTGGATTCAATCCTTCCGCACACCTGTGGATTCGAAAACTGATGCAGGTACCAATACCAATTCATATTTAAGCTAGCTTAGCCGAGCAATTCAATAATACTTCTTGAACAGACAAAATTCATATTAAACCCTGTAATGTATGTATGCCGTCACTTACTAAGCTAACCTAAAATCTGTACCAAGATTGAAAAAAAGAAACCCAATGAAAAGAAAACAGATCTTACAGGTACATAAATTTGCCTGCCAGGATCGAGAAAGATGCGGGTGGATATCTCCTCATATATCTGCCTGGGATGGAACCCTTTCGCTCCTGCTCCTGCTCCTGCTGATTAAAAATTGAATTGAATAGATGTCATGTTTACCCTCTCCTCCTCCCAGTACCTCGCAACACAACAACACATACCAGACCAGACCATACCAGACAAAACCAGACCACACAAAACTCATACCAGACGAGACCAGACATGACATGGAGCTCCAAGACAAGACTAGACTCAGCCCAGCGCAGGTAGGAGGAGGAGGAGATTCGGAAAAGGTAGAGATTGGGAGAAGGATTGGAAATTAAATATTGCTGGTTGGATTCAACGGCCCTGCTTTTCTTGACTGCCACCTCTGCAAAAAAACACTTCTCTCACTGCCACCTCTGCAACGGTCGTGCTTTTCTTGACTGCAAAAAACCACTTCTCCTCACTGCCACCTCTACAAAGGCACGTTGTGGGGAGATATGGAAAAAGCATCTTGGATTGCGAGTCGCCAGCCACATCAACAAGTCTTTTAACTATTCACTGGTTGCAATAATTTCCGGAATTTCAACTTTGTTAAACGCACCGTATCGCATTTGAAAAGTGATTATATATATCAAATAATGGTTAAATTTCGGGACCTGCCAAAAATATTTTATTTTAATAAAAATAAAATATTATTTATTTTATTTGCGCTTATTTTTATGTTTTAAGCATAC
>APFE031225744.1:0-20723 GCA_000404065.3 Pinus taeda | reverse complement strand
GGCATTTTTCACATTAAGGGGAACGACAACAAATACATGAATTTGCATTTAGCATTTTGTAGTTTGTGTGCGCAAAATGATTTAGGAGAATGCACTAGTGTGTGCTCTTTGCTCTTTGTTTGAAAGAATTGTAATCTTCTTTCCCTAGTAGCTAGGATTTTCATTGGTCAAAATAAACAAAGATTGTTTATCATTGTAGATTACATTTTAGGAATTTCAAAATCAACATCACGCAGTGAACCATCGAAAGGAAAAATTTAAACAAGATCAACTTTAAAATAAACTTCAATGAACCTAACAACGCTTTGGAACTTAATGCAACACATCTAAAGGTCTAGGCTAGAGACGTGTTCTGACATCATTAAAACTAGTGGCTATCATTTTCATTGAAGGTTGGGTGATTCCTCCTCCTTGATACGACAAGTGCTAGCATGGACTTGTGCTCCCCGTATCGTCGCGTATATATTGGTAGACCACAATAGGCTTAAATCCTTTATCCATAGGAAGCCAGGTCTGTCACCTTATTAATCATAATGCACTGAACACAACATTCAAGAAGATTGACTGCCATTCATAAGTCCTTGGTAATTTCTTTTTAATTTATCACCAAGGTGTATATTGCAGTTTTGCGAATGGTTTGGTAATCCCTCTATCTAGATTTTCCAAAGGAGTCACTTTCGTTCTTTTTCAACTCTTTAAAAGAAAAGGTCCATCTGAGCACTTGTCACTTTAGGCTCATTAAAAATCGAAGGAGACTACAGTCATCTTTAGCTTTTTCTCGACTCTTAAAAATTGAAAAGGCAAACTTGTGTCAAAGCATCATTAAAATTAATTGAAATCAGAATAACATTCCTATTCCATAGTTGATCTTAGGTTGAGGCATATGGCATCGAATCCGGAGTCCACTGATCAAGGAATCCCTTTTGAGGGGAATCCTAGTCCTTTTCCTTCTTGGGGAAATATTTGTGCTCCTTATATGGCTACATTGTCCCTTTCAGGACTTACCATTTTCCTGCCATTATGGCTACTTTCAACCTCCTTGGTTCAAAATGTCGAGACATCTCTAAAATCGAGTACACCTCCAACTGGACAAAATCAACCTCTAGTTGATCCTAAAGTTGACCCTTTCCCTTCTTCCTCATTTGTTTCTTCCTCCCCTTCTTCCTCTTCGCTTGGTGAAAGTATTGGTACTAGAAACCAGGTGGCTAAGAAGAAGAAGAAAGGGAAGAAGAAGAAGAAGAAGAAGCCAATTCAGCAAGGGGGAAACTAGGCAACCATTGCTCTGAATGCAACATCTAGTGAAAATCCGTCCATTTAGTGTCACAAAGTCAAATATCCATGCATAGTGTGTACTAGAGACCATTTTCATCGAAATTGTCCTTATTTTCATCAGATGTTGAAAGAATGGTCTTCCATTCACACCATCCCATGTCATCAACCTCTAGAGATCATGTTGGTAACACACCATTAACTAGTGATAGTAAAGTTCATGGACAGAAGGGAAAAGACAAGGTTCCATGTAGGTTATGTGAAGGTAATCACCACTTTCACTGTTGTCCCTATTTGGATGAAGCCAAAAGAGTGTTGGATAACCATCCTACTTCACCGTAGTGACTTCCATCTAGTTATAGGAAACTCTCCCTAAATCATTCACTAGTTGATAAACCGACTGACTTAAATCAACCGTCGGTCGAAACCACTCTATCTGAAAGTGAATCTTATGAGTCTATACCTGACCCAAATCAACACGTCAGGGAAAAAGTTGACCCGATTTCACCTTCAGCAAATCATACATTTTTCAAATAGAGTGAAAATAATACCACTCAAGTGCTTTTTTTAACTTCGGATTCTAACGAGCTTGGGGGCAATCTACCTATTCCATCAAGACAGGAGGAAAATCCTTGAGTTCTTGTAACTCAAGCGGTTAATTCTCCTGTTTCTATGGTACCCCCTCCAAGTAGTCTAATCACTTCCTTTGATTGGAATCGACTGGCAGGATCCCACCTTCCTTCTTATGTGCCTTTCCAGATCATAGTACAAGTTTGTAAAATGATTGTACCTAGCACTATTATAGACGAAGGTGCATCAATGAGTATCCTTTCCTCAACTACTTGGCAAGCGCTTGGTTCACCACCACTTGTTCCTGTTATAGAGAATCTATTGGGCTTTAACAAAGGAACTAGTCGACCGTTATGGATCCTTCCTCAGTTACCTATAACTTTGGGAGGAAAAATTGTTTATCTGAACGTGATGGTAGTCCCAAGACCTTTAGATTACAATTTACTTCTTGGGCGTGACTATGTTTATAACATGGGAGCTATTGTTTCAACACTCTTTCGAGTGATTTGTTTCTCGCATGAAGGCAGGATTGTCACCGTTGACCAGCTTTCATTTCCTGATCCAAATATGGCTCCTAGTCAACCATCTTCCCTAAATGGTCCTTTTTGTACCAATGGTATCATCCCTACCATGGACTAATTATGTGACAACCTGTTCCATACCTGCATCAACTGACAATCAATTCAGTGATGTTGTACATTATGTACTGGGGGCATTGGAACCAGATCTCTCCTTCATGACCACTTTTGAGTTCTGAACAAGGGTCTCTGAGGATAGTTCATTGTCTTGTGTCAACCTCGTTAAAAAATGAAACCAAGGGTCTTCGAGGATAGTTCCTTATCTTGTGTCAACCTCGTTAAAAAATGAAACAAGCAATCTGAGTAGATTTCCTTGTCTTGTGTCAAGCTCATTAAAAAATGAAACAAGGACCCCTAGAGCAAAGTTCCAAGCCAAGTCTTTGATTAGATCTCGTAAAATTCCAGTCAAGTCTTGCACTTGATCTCGTAAAAGAACCTTCATTCCATCCACCTAATAGCCATGAGTAATCTACTTAGGGGAATAAAATGAAGCTTGGGGGCATGCACCTAGTTGTAAAGATGAGTTTCCCTGTAGGTTATGTGATTGGTTTGACACACCATTCACCTTTGTCTATTCTGGACGAAGCCAAAGAGGTGTTTTGTCTATTCTGAACAAAACCAAAGTGGTGTTTTGTCTGTTCTGGACGAAACCATCTTACCTCACCATAGTGATTTCCATCTGGTTATAAGAGACTCTCCCTTTCATCATGCTAGGGGCATGCAAACCAATCCAAGCATAGTTCCCCCATGGTTCAATCTTGTCAAAAAAAATGAACCCACCAAGCATAGTTCCCCCATGGTTCAAGCTTGTCAAAAAAAATGAACCCACCAAGCATATTTCCCCCATGGTTCAAACTTGTCAAAAATGAACCCACCTTCAACTAAATAACCTTTGTGATTACCATTTTATCAACCTTTTAAACCTTGGTTGTGTACCTCTCATCGCCACCATACCTTTGGCCAATCATACACTTCCACTTGGTTGTTTTACCCCTTTTTGAGGAACAGTTGTGATGAGTGGTCCTATTAGCCAGCCCCCTCACAGAATTCACCATGTTTTGAGAAGTTCCAAATTCACCAGAACTAGTTGCTACCATAGACACCACTCATTCCTCAAATTGAGTCTCGTTTAAACCCTTTTCGGACTCGTTAAATATGAAAAGATTGTCGAGCAATTGGTCTTTTCAGCTCGTTAAAGTGATTGGAAATGTCATCCCTCTTGTATGATTTTATACCTTTTTGGACCCGAGGGATTATCCTACAAAAAAGTCGAATGCTTGTCTTTTTCAGCTTGTTAAAGTGATCGGAAAAGTCATCCCTTTGGTATTATTTTATCCTTTTTCGGACCTAAGGGATTATTTTACGAAAAAAAAATTCTAGAGTTTTATTTTCGCCCCTTTTCAAACTATCTAAACATGAAAAGGACCGATTTATCCTTGTCGTTAAACTCATTAAAACAATAGAGACAAACTTGTCCATTCTACACAAGACCAAGTTTCACTGTCGCTAGACTCACTAAAACATAGCGACAGGTTTGCCCGAAGGGAAAATTATAGAACAAGCATATGTTATCCTCCTCAAGCTTGAAAAAAATAAAGAGGTGCCAGTCAGTAATGACTGGGGAAAAAGGGAAAAAACTTGAAGAACTTATGGTAGCAGGTCGCTCTTGAACATGACACTTTCACTCCATCACCATGATTGAGTCGGGTTGGGTTATTCTATTCACCGGTCATCTCATCATTGGTATTTCACACCATCCATTTGGGTTAATGCTATCAATCCATGTCAGTGTCACTGACATGTTCAAGAGAAGTCATTCAGTTAAGAAACCACAAACCAGTTAATGTCTCATCCACTGCAATACCTCCAACCTTCTTTTTTTCATAGCCGTCATTCATGAACCTTGTGTTGTCAGTCTGTTTTCACTTCCATAAATCATTTTCTTCATTTCAGATCGTAGATGTGGGATACGTTAAGGCCCTCCTACGATGAGTCACTTCTTGTCGACGTCATCTCATTATCTAAGAAGTTTACTTAGAAACACCCCTTTCAGTGCTTTGAAACTTGCATGCATCAATGGCAAGTTTCTTACTTCCGGCGATAGGTTGACATCAATGGCCTACGACCAAAAGATTTTGTGTGGTGTTCAACATCGGATCATATATTCACACCACATGAATTGTATTGTAGTACCTTGAGGGTCATTATCATTATCTGTGATTCCTCTCGCATCTGTTAACATCTCACATTATTGGCTAGTAATCAGGCAATGTCTTTCCATGTTTGACTTTAGAACATCTCTTCACATGGATTGACTTGTACATCAAGCGAAGATTGAATGAATTTGAAGACCCCAGATATAGTTTCATCCATCCAGGCTGTGATATGTTCAGGGATATAAAAACATCAAATGTACAAAGGCACTGCACAGATAGTCATCCGAACCAAGGATGATGACTCTACATCTAAAGAATCACTAGTCTGCATCTACAGACGACTATCCGATCTATGTACATGAAATGAATTTATAAAGCTAAGTATGGGAATTCCTCCCTCAGCTAGATCATGAAAAATATATTATGATGATGTATTGTATTGTAATTTATGCAGGTCACCTTCTAGTTCGAAACCTCGGATCCTCATGATAAAGCATTTCACTCGACATCAAAATTTACGACTTTATACTTTAGGGGGCAACTGTTATAGACATATTTGGGCACATCAAACCCAAACTTATATGTCAATAAACTAGGGCTCTTAAACCCCTAAAAGATTTGTTTCATACCCTAAAAGATCTTAGTCATCTGATTACATCATTCCCCAAAAGTTCCACTTGAGAAACCATCTAGAAATGGCCTAAACTGAACCATATTGACTGCTCCACTAGGAGGGTGGGATGTATACTGAGTAGTAACACTGCCCAGGTGTGAAGCATACTGATTAGGCCTTCTATAGGGTGTGATGGGTGAGGATGGACAAATGTCCAAGATAGTTTTCTAGGTGGTTGCTCATGGAATCTTCTAAAAACTTCTCCTATGCCACTTGCCTCTCTAAACTCGCCCAGGGATGAGTAAGAGATCCAAGAAATCTCCAAGTGGAACCAATTGTAACAAGGGGAATGACACTAATCAAACCCCAAAGATGACTCAGACCCTTGCACACATCTATAAATGGATCCCTCATCTAAGAGATCCAGAGGCTGGAATATTGTGAATTACAAGGAAGTGCTGATAGTTTGTATTTGAGGAAAAGAGCATTGTATTGTTGGTGTGATATTTCTATTTCATGAGGTGAAGAGGGATTGAAGCGAGGAGGATGATGCTAGATTAGACAACTGGGTTGTAATTCTCCCTTCTATTTAATAAAGTTCTTCAAGTTTTCTTCCATATGATTGTGCAATTGTGAATGTTATCAATTGTTCATTATATATTTGATTTTGTAATGTTTATGTTGTAATAGATCAAGATGCTTTGACAGTTCTTTGTTGTTTTGTTTCTGCAGGTACTCTCCTAGCGGGTTAAGTATGGAGAGGAGTTACAAGCTCTGTCAAGGGGGAGAGAGATCAAGCAAGGGATTAAGTGGAAGTTCCATGCTGGTTCCATTGTTGTTCTCTTATCTGTTGCACATAGAAGAAATCATTGAATTGCTTTAAACTATTGTTTCTAGGGTAGCTGCCAAACCTAGAGGGCTAGTCATTCGACAAGACGCTAGTTTTCCCTGAAACAAACCCTGATTTCCAATCAGCATTTGAAGCCTTGAAAACAAGAATATCTGAAGCACCTATCTTTAGAGGACCAAATTGGAAACTTCCTTTCCATATTTCTACAAATGCTTTAGATACAGCTCTAGGAGCTATACTGGGACAAAAATACTTGGTTCCTTATGCCATTTACTATACAAGTAAAAATTTGACTCCCACTGAGTTAAATTATACTGTGACTGAAAAAGAGTTCTTAGCTATTGTTCATGCAATTAATAAGTTCAAACATTATATAACAGCCTATGAAAATTTTATTCATACTGATCATTCTGCAATTAGATATTTGATGAACAAACCTATTACTAATGGTAGAGTTACAAGATGGCTCCTAATTTTACAAGAATTCAATATTATTGTGTTAGATAGACCTGGGAAACAAAACATAGTTGTTGATTTCTTGTCTGGGATTCAGAATATCAAAGAAGACTCTCCTGTAGAGGATAAGTTTCTTGATGAATACTTATTTGCAGTAACTACTAAAACTCCTTGGTTTGTAGATATGGTTAACTATTTGGTTATAGGGAAACTACCTCCACATTTATTCGGGATAGTTCAATATTTTCATGGATTTCTAATGAATTGTATAAAACAGGGCCAAACTTTGTGATAAGAAGATGTGTCAGGGAAGATGAAATGCTTGATATTCTGAAAGCATGTCATGATGAACCATGCAGTGGACACTTTGTTGACAAGAGGACAGCTTATAAAATCCTTTCTTTGGGATATTTTTGGCCGTCCCTCTTCAAAGATGAAAAAAAATATGTCAGAAGGTGTGACAGCTACCAAAGGGTAGGGAAACCTACCCCCTCAAATGAAATTCCATTACAACCTTAGGTAATCATCGAACCCTTTGAAAAATGGGCGTTAAACTTTATTGGACATATCAATCCTCCATCCAAGTAGAAAAAATATATATTGGTATGTACTGATTATGTCACTAAATGGGTAGAAGCCAAAGCAGTATTTTCTGCTAGTGAAAATACAGTAGTTAATTTTCTTTATGAGAATATTTTTACTTGCTTTGGTGTTCCAAGGGAAATTGTGACAGATCAGGGAAGTCAATTCACATCCAGAATGATGGAGAAGCTTATGGAAGAGGACAAGGTCAAGCATAGGAAATCCACTCCTTATCATCTGCAAGAAAATGGTCAAGTGGAGTCCACAAATAAAGTAATTGAAGGAATCATTACCAAGACTGTGCATCTTCATAGAATAGAGTGGGCAGAAAGGCTTCTTGAAGCCTTATGGGCCTACAAAACTACATGGAGCAACACAACAGGACACACTCCTTATGAATTTGTTTATGGGAAGGAAGTTCTACTCCCCATTGAGTTCCAAGTTAAAACCTTCAAGATGGTAGTTCAGTTGGGAATGGATCTATCAGAAGCTCAAAATCATAGACTAGAGTAGTTGAATGAACTAGATGAGATCAGACAAGAAGCAGTTCAAAGAACTAATCTAGTTCAGCAGCAGAGAGTTAAGTGGCATGACAAATATATCAAGGACAAAAAGTTTCAAGAAGGAGATTGGGCATTCCTATTTGATTCAAAGTTCAAAGCTTTTCAAGGTAAATTTCAGACTTATTGGCTTGGGCCATATGAGGTTGAAAAAGTTTTTAGCAATGGAGAAGTAAGGATCAGAACAATTGATAAGCATCAAACTCCTCTCCTTGTGAATGGTCATAGATTGAAGATATATCATAAGCCACTCTCAAAGGAGGAGTTTATCAAATTCTTTCAGGATAATTCTGCAATGAGGCTAGTGAAGAAGAATCATTTTTCTCCACCAGCCTAGTCTTTGTTTTTTTCATCATCATCTAAAAATAATAACAATAATAATAATATTTTATAAGCTTTAAAACCAATCACTGATTGGCATTCTTATACTGAAAATACAGGGCCAAAATTAGAAGATTCTAGCCCTATATTTTCTAAAAAAAAAAAAACTCTCATTTCATTCATAGTTTGTTTCATTCCATTTCATTTCATTTTGCTCCGTCTCGCCACCACATTCCATCAATAAAATTTCTTTCAGTTTCTCTTCATATTCACCTTTCCATGTATCATCCATATAGTCATTTTTCATTTCCATTCATTCGCCAAGTCGTATGTTATTCACAATGTCATTTTCTGCAGCTGAATTCTGATTCCACCGCTGATTGCTGATTCCGCAGCTAATTCTGTTACTCTGCAGTGACAATCAAGTGATTAGCCAAATAATAATAAAAACAAGATGCAAGTATGGAAGGAGAAGATATTTGCAAACATCAACACCTGAAAAGCACCTACAAAGGCAGACAATTAAAAGTTAGCAAAACGAAAGAGGTATGATTCCAAGGTATGGATAAAACCATTTCAAATAGCATTTCAAACGCATAATTTGTATAGTTTGTAAATCACAGCTCCATAACATGTAATGATTTCAATTGATGGCTGCCTTAACTCCACCATATTTTCTGCATTAATCCTAACTATCTCATAATCCATTTCTGAGTTTAACTCATACTTAGTCGTACACCCTCATTACATCTGTTAAAACGGCTAATCATGCAGACGTGAGCTGATTGAATACGGCTCTCTTCCACTGTCGTTCCACTCGGCAGACTTTTTATGAACTCAAAATCCATTTAGTCTCGCAAATTTTCATGATTTACACTCTGCCTCCACACTTGCACACCATGTTTTACAGTCCTCGGTTCATTTTTCACTTACACCAATTTCTACTCCGTAAATCCTCTTTTATCTCATGCTCAATATTTTCTCCATTTCGTAACCACCGATTTTCTCCACAACCCTCTTCTATTTTCCACTCATATAACCATTCTAATCCCATAAAACTGTCATTTACAGAGGTGTCTTCACAGTGAGAAGGAAGAATGGGTCTTATAGTGAGAACAAAGCCCGAAGGAGTTAAATTCATGGAAGGATACCCACAGCTTAAGAGCACATTGAAGAAGGCAAGATGGTTGCAGTTCATTAAGGAGTTCAACAGTCATCATAAGGAGGTTACAAAAATGCTTGCAAGATCTTTCAATGGTGTAGAAGTTGAAATTGGGGACATCAAATTTCCAGTGATAGAATCATCAATTGCAGTAGCCATAAAGCTTCCACAAGAAGGTGAGAGATGGTTTAAGAACAAGAATTTTGATGAAAAGGTCTGGAGGGTCATTCTTCGTAATCGAGGTATGGACATATCAAACTTTACATGAGGAATTTATGTTTCAGCCTTAAAAGATAAGTGGATTAGTCTACTGTTGATCATTCAAAAATTCATTACATGCAAAGGCAGGTATGGCTCCATGTACATGTAACATATCATATTATTAATGAATTTCTTGGAGAATGAAACTATCAACCTCCCTTATTTCTTGTTGAATATTTGAGAAAAATGTCTATTACTGTACAAAAGAATATAGATGATGTGGAACCTCATCTCTACCATCATGACCTTACCAAGATCTTGGTTGAAAATCATTTGAAAGAGAGGGAAGATACATGAGAAAAATTCCTAGTTAGGAAATTCTTCCAAGACCCTCCTGAAGTGCCTGAGGGGAGTTCAGCAAAGAAAGGTAGGAGGAAAAGAACAACTTTAACAATCCAAGATACTCCTACTAGTGTGACCAAGGAAAACAGTGAAGAAGAATTTCCTTCTGAAACATTGACTGAAATTAGGAAACAAGCAAAACAGAAAGGAAAGAGAAAAATTGAAGACATTTACCAAACTCCTGAGCCTTTTCCAGAGGAAGAGCAAGTGCTTTCTAAAAGATTAGTTCATCTTAAAGAACAATCAACTAAAGCAAAACAAAAATGAAAGGAGAAGCAGATCATAGAAAAGGGAGACATAAGCTCACAAGGTCTAAGAAGAAGTTCTAGATTAAAGGGAAAGTTGAAGAAAATGCAAATCAAAGGAACTCAATTCATAGACCTTGGAGGTGAAAATCCAGATCAGTCACCAGAAAACACTCCACCTGATCAAATTCCATAGTATTCTCCCTCTCCTCAATTAGATTTTGAAAATAGTCCAAGGAAAACAACTCCAGAAATTGATCAAACCCAACAGAAGATGTATGATTTCATTGAACCATTGGAACAGCAAAAAACTACAGCAGAACAAGGAACCTCATCTAATCAGATAGGTACAACTCAGTAAACGTTGATTCAGACATTGAAGCAAGAAATTTATGAGCTGGAAGTCTTAAACAAACATATCCAAAAGGAGAATGAAACATTAAAAGAGAAAAACAAATTGGACAAAGTTATCCATGACATACCATGTTGCATTTAGGATTATGGCATAAGAAAAATAGAAAACTAAAGAAGAAGAATAGGAGGTTAAGTAGAGCCCTCATCAATCTCAAGTACATATGTCTTATGATGAAGCCTAGAATGATAGTCACAACAAGAAAGAAGAAGAAGAGGTTGGATGTCTTAGCAGAAGTTTCAGAGCAGATGAATTGAAGGGAGGATAGTGACAATTTTGGTTGCATGAGTTCATGCAACATCTTCACATTGGGGGTATGTTGAGCCCCAAAACTACCTCTCTTCCAAGCATTATCTTAAACCCTTTCTCTTCTATTTTCCCATGTCAGTGCATCCTAAGCTATCAAAAGTTGTTACATGTTGATTTCAGGAGTATATTTGAATGATTTTCAAACCATATCATTGTCTATGCTATTTGATCTAGGTTTTGTTATCAACTACGGAATGTAGCCATTTTCCATAGCTAACTGGAAATTCTACAATCGTTTCCATTGTTTTGTAGGTTACAGACATCAGTAGGAGGAATGAAACACACGGGCAGCTTAGGAATTATCCACACATGGATGAGGTCCTATTTGCTTAGCCAAATTTGGAAGGAAAGGTCCCAGTCAAAGGGAGGTCAACAGAGAGTTCTATGCCAACTAGAACTCTGTTCCTACACGTAAAAGAAGCCCGAAGCTATTCCTAAACTCGTGGATCCATTTTTTCCACTTGCATGCCATCTCCATAACGCAATCCAACATCCACCTTGCATAGATTTTACTGCTCATGGCAACCGAGAGACTGGATCCTCGGATTTTGACCTGTTCACATGTCCATCATTGAAGAAATTCCTTTGAGATATAGTTATCCTTTTTCTCTATAAATATAAGAGTTTGCAATGCAGATAAGATGTTATTGATATTGTTGTTATAGTGTTATTTTGTTGTTCTGTAACCAAGAGACATATTACTATGTTTCATAATACAAAACTCTGTTTTTCAGATGGTTGTTTGAGCGTGTTTTGAAGTAACCGCGTGCTAGTCCAAAGATGTGCAGAGGGCCCCCGCGTAGCTGAGGTCCTTCTTTTTCTTTTGTATAGTTTTCATGTATATTTTATCTCATTTGAATTGTACATTTCTCATGTTTTGCTTATGATCTTAATCATTCTAATCTTGTACATGTTTTTGCAGCTTGTCACATTCCTTACTAACACTGATAGGTGCGCTTCAGAATAGTTATTTAAATTTGGTTATGCTCGAGCTTCTTAGTGTAATTTTTTGCATCAAGTGGTGTTATTGAGACTTGCTTCCTCTGTTGAACTTTAGTTTTCGATTTCGGTTGTTTATGCTTTTACTTAGTGAGATTTGTTTACTGTTAAAGATAGTTTAGATGTTAGTTGTTTGTGCTATATGATGATATTTCTGGAGCCTTTAGCTTAACCCCATTTTAGAAGTTAATTGGCGAGATATTGTGATTATTGGTGAAGTGATTGATTTTTCTTTCATTAGTATGCAAGTAGATAGTTTAGATGTCAGTTCCTCATGCTATATGATGATATTTTTGGAGCCTTTAGCTTAACCCTATTTTAGAAGTTAATTGGCAAGATATTGTGATTATACGTGAAGTAATTGATTTTGCTTTCATTAGTATGTAAGTAGATAGTTTAGACATCAATTCTTCATGCTATATGATGATATTTCTGGAGCCTTTAGCTTAACCTCATTTTAGAAGTTAATTGGTGAAATATTGTGATTATAGATGAAGTAATTGATTTTGCTTTCATTAGTATGCAAGTAGATAGTTTAGATGTCAGTTCTTTCATGCTATATGATGATATTTCCGGAGCCTTTAGCTTAACCCTATTTTATAAGTTAATTGGTGAAATATTGCGATTATAAATGAAGTAATTGGCTTTGCTTTTATTAGTGTGCAAATTAGATAATTTAGATGTCATTCTTTTCATGCCATATGATGATATTTCTGGAGCCTTTAGCTTAACCCCGTTTTAGAAGTTAATTGGTGAAACGTTGTGATTATGGATGAAATCATTGACTAGTTTCCAATTTCTTTACTTTTTGGTTTGAGTTGCAACAGTTTATTAGATTTCAATTTTGCAATTAGGATGGACAGCAGAGATAGTAATCTCATTTTTAGTACTTCATTTTTAGTTTGGTTTATGTAGCTGCATGTTTACACTCTTATTCAAGTTCTGATTTTGTAGATAGCATGTTTTAAGATCTCTTAAGTTCAAAGTTTGGAAATTATCATAAGAAGCAAGATAATAAACCTTATCTTCAACTCTACATCCACACTTGATCTTTAAAAGTATTCATAAGCTTTTGCTTTAACAATAGACTAGGATTTCCATTGCATTAAACCATTTTAGGAGACCAACAGAACAAAACCCCAAAACAAGATAAAATTGAAAACAATGAGGTAAGAAAAGGGTTGTCTAGCACATACAATGTAGTACACTTCATCATTCTATGACACCCAGATTGATAACTTACGTAGCAATTTAGGAAACACTAAATTGACTAAACAATTAGCTTGGTTTGTGTGCTTGTTTGGTTTAGCCCACCCTTTGATGTGTTAAGTCTGGCCCTATGTAAAGTTATTTTTTTATTTTTTCTTTGACTCCCTCAATCAGCGCTACTTGTACCCTAGCCAATCACACCAATCAACCTATTAGCTCTAGTGGTATTCCTAGCCAGTCGCACCAATCGTGACGATCAACGCTAGTTTTCATTTAGGCAGTCATGCCGGTCTCTGAGTTAAGAAAAATCAGAATTTATCCCATTCCAGTGCCAGTGTGTTTTGACCCTCAAACTCTCTTCTTCCACCCAAAAGTGACTAGGATGCTTTGTTTGATGGTTTTTGATTGGTTGATTGGTTTGAAGTTTCATTTCTTGATTTTTTGAGTTTTTGGATGGTTTCTATGACCCTAGGGCATCTAGGTCAATTACCGTTCATTTGTTTGTTTACTCATTATGTTAAGTTTCTGAATTGCTACTTCATTTAATCCATCTTTCAGTCGCAACATCTTCATTTCTTCATTTTCAATCAAATGAGTGAAAGAGTCTCATTTGTTCTTTTATTTCGAGTTTCTTTTCTCGTTCCGAGCATAGATTACATTGCTTGGTTTGTCGATTGAAGCATTTATGTGATTGGTTTGTTTGATTCAAGGAAGAAGTTTCTTTTAGTTTCATTTATCATGCTTTGGATTTGATCGATGCTTGTTTGTTTGGAATTGTGAAAATTTTCATTAAAGTGCTTTATGTGAAAGATTCATTTTGCATTTTATGAATAGAAGAACATCTTTCTAGTTTACTTAAGCGAAAATATTGCATTAGTAACGTTATTGAGAAGCTAGAATTGCATCATCATAGGCATGGAAATGAAATGGAACTTATTTTGTTGTTAAGGGAAGATTAAGTGCATTTAGAACATATACTAGTGAAAGATTTCATTCTTTGATTGTTGCATTGATTTTGTGTTCCCTATCTCTCAACTAGTGTTAACTTTCATTAAAGACAAAGATATCTTTTCTCATATAGCTGCATGTAGGAGTTTTGTTAGATGACAGTGTTAGATGACAGTGATAGGGCCTTATTAGATCAACCATTAAAATTTATTGAATTAACCTAAGGAAGCATTGAACCTTAACACTTACATTTAGAGGTCTAGGCTAGAGACATGTTTCGGTGTCTTAAAACATAGCAGCTGTCATTCGTTCCAGTACTAGACAGTGCTAGTACAGACTTGTGTGCCCCATACCATCATGTATATAAAGGGAGAACACACTAGGCTGAAATCCTTTATCTATAAGAAGATGACTCTATTGCCTTGTAAACGTGATAACACTGAACACAACATTCGGGGAGTTTGCCTGCCCCTACTTCTCGGTTTGCCAGAAGGTATTCTGCATTTCACAGTTACCTGGTAATCCTTTTGTCTAGATTATCCTGAGAAGTCTTTTTGATATTTTTGACTCTTTAAATTTAAAAGATCATTGAGCACTTGTACTTTTGAGCTTGTTAACTCTGAAAGCAACTAGAGTCATCTTTCATCCTTTTCTTGACTCTTAAAACATGAAAAGGCAAAGTTTTGTTTTAGTGTTTTAAAATTAACTTCCCAAGAAATATTCCTGGTAAAAGTTATCTTCCTTAGTAATTCTTTAGGGTCGGTCCCAATGGCAACATTTCCAGA
This sequence comes from Pinus taeda, assembly GCA_000404065.3. Classification (NCBI taxonomy): domain Eukaryota; kingdom Viridiplantae; phylum Streptophyta; class Pinopsida; order Pinales; family Pinaceae; genus Pinus; species Pinus taeda. The sequence goes on along the minus strand of APFE031225744.1, from coordinate 6,096 downwards.
GTATACCAGTCAAGGATTCCCCTCGGATGGGAATCCTAGTCCTTTTCCTTCTTTTGGAAACACTAGTGCTCCCTATGTGGCAACGTTGTCCCTCCTTGGTTTAACCATTGGTTTACCTGTCTTGTCATTTTCAACCTTGGCGGTCCCAAGCGTCCCAACTCCTACCCAAACATCTCCTTCATTTGAATCACATCACGTTGATTCTAAAGTTGACCTCTCACCTTCTTCCCCTATTTCTTCACCTTCCTCTTCTACTTCACCTAGTGAAAGTTTCAAATCTAGTAACTAGGAGGCTAAGAAGAAAAAGAAGAAGACAAAGAAGAAGAAGTCAGATAAGAAAGAGGCCAAACGTGCAGCTATTGCTCTAAACGCACTTCATGTTGACAACCTTTCAATCCTCCATGGAAAGTTAGATTCCCTTACAAGTTGTGTAAGGGTGACCATCTCCTTTGATATTGTCCTAGCATTCCGAAAGACTTAGAGGTATGGTCTCAATATCTGGATCGACCATCCCCATCAACCTCTGGAAATCATGTCGATGCTACACCCTCGGCTAGTGATGGTAAGAAGAAGGGAAAAATTAAATTCCCCTGTAGCTTATGTGAAGGAGAGCATATTCTTCACCTTTGTCCTCTTATGGATAAATATTCCAAAGTTTTGGAAAACCTTACAACTCCTCAACTCCAACTTCCTATTGGTTATCAGAGGATTTCTTCTAACCCTCTCCTAGTTGGTAAAGAGATTGACTTGGATTCATCTCTTGCCCATCCTGCTCTTCCTGAGCATGACTCTCTCTTGTCTGGTCCCAATCAACCATTGGTCAAAAAGAGTATCGACTGGGCTCCACCTTCAGTTGTCCACTTTGTTCCCAAAGAGAGTAGTGATGATCATACTACTCATGCTCTTTTGGTCTCCTCAGATTCTCATGAATCGAAGAGTGGCCCTCCCATCCCAATTGTTCAGGAGAGTCCCTCTCCTTATCCTGCAGGGCATGGGGGTAATCATATGATACCCCTACCAAGTAGTTCTATCATTTCTTTTGATTGGAGTCAATTGACTACTTTCTACCTCCCATCTTATGTGCCTTTCCAGATCACAGTACAAGCCTATAATATGGTAGTACATGACACTATATTAGATGAAGGCGTGTCTATTAGCATCATGTTTTCTACTACTTGGAAAGATTTGGGCTCCCCAAATATTGTACCTATCACTTAGAATATGTTGCCTTTCAATAAAGGAACCAATCAACCCATGGGGGTCCTTTCGAAGTTTCATATTACTGTGGGAGGAAAGACCGTCTATATAGATGTGATGGTAGTCCAAGGTACATTAGATTTCAATATTCTTCTTGGATGCGACTATGTTTATGTCATGAGAGATCTTGTTTCTTCACTTTTTCGTGTGGTTTGTTTTCCGCACAAAGGGAGAGTTGTGATTATTAATCAATTGTTGTTCATTCATCAACAGGCACCTCCTTTGCGACCATCATCCCCTATCGGCTCTTGTTTACAAGAATTACCTTCCCTGCCATAGATCAACTATGTGGCTACCCATTCCGTCTCCGCATCTGCTAATGATCACATAGATGGTATTGTACATTATGTGCTAGGGGCATTGGAACCAAATCTATATTTGGTACCAAATGCCATGTATTCCTCCCAGAGCATGGTTCTTTTATCTAGTGAAGACCTCTTGGGAGCCATGTTCTCTTATGGGTCATAAATAGACGTTGTGAGGATAGTTCTTGGTCTTGTTTCAACCTCGTTAAAAAATGAAACAAGGAGTCATGAGGATGGTTCCTTGTATTGTAACAACCTCGTTAAAAAATGAATCAAGAAGTGGAGTAGTATTCCTTGTCCTGTGTCAAGCTTGTTAAAAAATGAAACAAGGGATGTAAGCATAGTTCCTTGTCTTGTGGCAAGCTTGTTAAAAAATGAATCAAGGAGTTCGAGGAGAGTTTCTTCCTCTCTCAACCTCATAAAAAAAAAATGAAACAGATGTCCAAGGATAGTTTCTTCATGTATCTACCTCATTAAAAAATGAAACAGATGTATGAGGATAGTTATTTTACTATGTCAACCTCATTAAAAAATGAAGCAACTCCCTTTTCCAAATCAAGTCTTTGCTTAAGATCTTGTAAAATCCCAGTCGAGTCTTTCTAAGATGTCAAAAGTGAACCTTCATTCCATCCACCTAGTTAACTGAAATGAAGCTTGGGGGGCATGTACCTTGATTGAGTCATTATGCTGGGGGCATGCAAACTTATCTCAAGCATAGTTTTTCATTTCAAGCTTGTGTGAACATGAAACTAAATCCAAGCAAAGTTCTCCATGGTTCAAGCTTGTGTAAAAATGAACCCATGCCCGGTTTACATCTCGTGATTTCCATTTTAATCAAGTGATTTCTGCTAGATGAGCCTTGGTTGTTTTATTCCATCGCCACCATCTCTTTGGCCGATCATATGCTTTCACTTGGTTATTTTTTCCTTTCCTGAGGAACCGCAGTAATGAGTGGTTTTATTAGCCAGCCTCTTCACCATTACATGTTTTGAGCAGTTCCTCCATTGTCAGAACCAATTGCTACCCTTTATACCACTTTTTCCTCCAGGACGAGTCACCTTTAAGCTCTTTTCTGACTCATGAAAGATGAAAAGGTTGCCGATTATTTTTTCCCCTTTTTGACTCGTAAAAGAGAATAAAATGGGGGGTCTACTTTCAAGCTCTTTTCCAACTCTTTAAACATGAAAATATTGTCGATCTCTTATCATTTTGAACTCGTTAAAGGCTGTGAAATGTTATTCACCTAGTATACGTTTACCCCTTTTTCGGGTTGGGATGCAATATTTACGAAAAAGGTACTCCTTAACTAAAATGGTCAAGTGGTTCTATCAAGTATCGTTTTCTACCTTTTTAGGCTTGAGAGACACAAATGTACTGAAAGGGACCATGTGGAGTTTTATTTTCGTGTCTTTTTCAAACTCTCTAAACATGAAAAAGATATGGAGTTGCACCTTTTTCGGACTCCTTAAAACATTAAACGACATTAGATTCGTTGTCATGACAAACATGAGCTTCTCCTTCCTAGGGCTTATTAAACTTACTAGGTCAGATTCGTCTGAAGGATGAACTTATAGTGCAAGCATATGCTATCCCCTTAATTGGGGTACCTGCTATTAGTGTCAGTGTCTTCAGACTACCATCAATGATCAAAATTTACTCTTTTGCATTTCATACTAGGAGTCCCATTCTGATGAGTTGCATTCCATTAGGTCATGGATCAACTGATGGTAAGGTACATTTCAGCTTTCTCCCTCATGACACATATCTGCTAACCACTTTACATAATGTTCAGTCAATGGTTCAGGTTTATTTTCAGTTCATTTCATTAAACAAGTCTTAGGTCTTAGGGTTTCAATCTCATTAGGTATTATGGTTTTACCATGATTAAATTTCAAGGACTATTGATTAATAATGGTCAGCAGACACATGAGGATGACAATAATGATCAGAAAAGCTTTAATCTCTTAATTTGTAGGCTTAATAATTTTTTCACCTCAAAACCAGTTTTGAGGTGAAAATAGAGCATTGGTCTATTATTTGTAAATTTCATGTAATTTTATTATTGCTCATATGTAATTAATAGTTTGATGCTACTCATGGTCACCTGCTAATATTTCCAAGTACATGTCACTGCAAAAGTCAAAGAAATCAAAAATCAGTTCATCTATTCAAGCAAAAGATCAAGCATCCAAAAGACAGAGTATTTGAAAAGAAAATAGACATTACAAAGTGGGTTTTTGAACATTAAAAATAAAAAGTTGAAAATTTATATAAAGATCATCCCTCTCTTAAATCATTTCATTGTTTGAGTTGAAGTCCATGAGCTAAAAACATGATTTTGAAGTGTTATTGAGCAAAGGTGTGTAATCACAGTGTTTTTGGAGAAGTTCTGACTGGTGCTATGCACATCGGTGACTTCTTCAGTGTAAAACAAACGGGCGCTACGCACCTGGGTGATGCACTACACACTTGGCAGCCAAGCTCCAAATAGTTATAAGTCACCCCAATTCGCCTCAAAACTTCCAAATTACCTCTTTGCAAGTAAGTAACACAATCATTCTTGTTGAAAATGGTTGTTGCATCTGTCTTTGGTGATTTTGTCTCTCAAAATGTCAAACCCTAATTTTCACCAAACTGTCTCATAAAATTTAAAAGCTCAATCATTTATTACTTTCCTACCTCATGTATTTGTTGTTCCCTAAACCCCATTCCTTCATATAAAATTCACTAAACATCATTCCCTCATATATATTCCCCAATCCCCAAACCCCATACATACACCCCAAACCCTACATTATTCCCAAACTATACTCACTCTCTAAATCCCATTCACTCTCACCTACTTATCCATAAAATCTCTTCATACTCATATTTCATTCATTCACCCTATATCTTCATTCACCTCAAGTGATCACAGTTATAGAAACAATGGAAGGAGACAACGAGTATGAGTTTGAAGAAAAAACCCTTAATGACAGTTCCAGGGAGAGAAACATACAACAAAGGGAGGCCTTAAGGAGAAAAAAGGGGCATGATAAGTTGAAAATATTGGTTGAAGCCTCACTAACCCATCAAAGCAACTAATGATGGTTCCTTGTGCTAAATCTAGGCAAGTTTTGACAAATTTTTGTTATTTTCAATTTTTGAAATTTTGAAACACAGAAAATTGCCCTAGGTGCGTAGCACCACCGGCGCTACGCTTTTCATTGGAGAAATTTTTGAAGAAATGGCTTATATATCTAGATTAAACATGATGATAGAATCAAACCCATAAAATCTCAGCAATTTTGGACCAAAACTAGGTCACAAAAAGGGAAAAAAATGACCTCTCTGCCTCTTTTTGGACACACAAAAGTAGCCTTCGGAGATTTCACTTTTGATGGGGAAACTAAACTCCAAATGAACAAATTAAATATGTTACACAAACTAGATAGGAATACCTTTCCAATGAGCTATCGTGGGCTCAATTTGGTTAAGAGGAAGGCCTCCAAAAGTGGTTGTGAAGTGGTGCTGTGCACCTGGCTAGTGGTGCTACGCATAGAGCCAGTTTGCCCAAAAAACCAGTTTTCGCCTTCTTTCACTACAAGTTGACTTTTTATCTCTTCATGGATGAATTTATGATTTTAATTAATGCCATGATATGTAAATGTAATTGTGAAATGAACTTAGAGGGTAGATTCATCATTTTGAGGTAGTTTGGGGGTCAATGAATCAGTTTCCATGCTTATAGAGGTAAGCTGTTCCACTGCCTATATTCATGTTCCTTGTTTGGAAATGGTTGTAATAGTTCCTTATCTCTTGGATTCAACCCCTAATGGCTAGCATAGGTGGTTTTATGTCTATATTATGTATTTTTTCTATCATTAGCAAAGGTTGGACTCTCTTGGATGCTCTGAGCTACATTGTACGTCTTTACAATAGTTTGGCAAGGAAATAAACCAAGATTTGCAGCTATTTTTGTGGGATACTTGTGGTAAAATGTTTTTGCATAGTTTCTTCTTATGTTATTAGTTTTTCTCATGTGTTATGTGTGCCACAATCTTATTCATTCTTCTAACTAAATGAAATCAAGATAGATAGGTAGAATACATTGGTTACAGTGCTCTGCCTTGGGAATCCATTTATTTTTTTATGTTTTCTACTATTTGAAGAGGACTCATGAGCTCTACATGCCCTCCTTAGCTCCTCACCAGTATTAGACCTACTATCTCACTCAATTTCAAGTGCTAAAACACCTACCTACCTCACCCCATAGAACACCCTACATTCCTGACTTGATTTCCCAGACCCAAAGCTGCCTGCTCCATTTGATCCAGCAATAAAACCATCAAAATCAATCAAAAAACCCTAGAGCTACTATACCTATCCTAAAATACATATTTGTAGTCATCTCGACTGAGATTGAAAAGGAGAGAGCCCTCTTCCGACCTGGTAGGGCTAGCTACGAGGTTAAGCATGGTTTGTGGTTACCCTAGAATTGCTTCAATTCAGCTTGAGGTTAATCTAGGCTCTAACATAGTGGCGACCATACTGG
>APFE031225742.1:18086-37342 GCA_000404065.3 Pinus taeda | reverse complement strand
AAACAGTTTGAATAACACTGCAGCTCAGCTTGAGTTGGAGAGGGCATCCTCTCAAGCCAAGGACAACAGGATCAAAGCATTGGAAGAGATCATCATAGAGTTTGGGCATGACCCCAATGACATCAAGGTAGTACAACAGGTCCTTAAACTGAGGGATGCAGACATGGCTACAATTAAAAAGAAAATGAAGATCCCCCCAACTTTACATCCACAAACAGATGAAGTTGCCCAGCAGAGGCAAGAAAAGGATGCTGTAGCATTATTAATGTCTCTATATAAAGAGCTGATTGACACCCAACAAAAGCTGCAGGATACAGAGACTACACTAGAAGCAGCACTACAAAGGAGAGAAGAAGGGCAGTCTTCCAAGCCGCCCACAGAAACAATAGACCTTGAGGAGACCCCTCAAGACACCATCCCTCCAAAGCAACAGGCACCAGAAACAGCTCCAGCCACTACAGCACCACCAACAGAAAAGGCTGAGAGCCTAGACATGTTGAAACTAAGGCAGGAGATTCAGGTACTGGAGTCTTAGATGACAGAGCTCAATCAAGCCAAGGACAGCTTAGCCAAGATAAATGAGAAATATGATAAGTCTAAGCAAAATGTAGCTGAGAGGGAGAGAGAAGTAAAAGCTCTAAGAAAAACAATTGCAGAGCTAGAAAAGCAGCTCAATTTTGAGAAAGTAACAGCAGAGCTCAAGCAAGTGATTTGGACTGCCATTGGACAATCAATAACTAACCAGTGGGAGTACATTGATGCTATATATGAACAAGTGGGACTCATTGGCATGGCAAGAAAAGAACTGCAAAGAGCAAGAAACTCCCTAGGCAACATGGCAGACCTTGCCCCTAGGATGATTGAGGTCCTAAATTACAGAACAAGTTCCTAGTTGGTGAAAATGGGAATTGGAAATAGAACTGAAACTATATCTGTGATTAAAAAAGTCACAATAATGAAGAACCTAATCCAAACCCTGGACAGGAAAATCCAGGATATACAGGCAGACATAAATAAGTTTCAGAATAGGTTCGTAGCCCTGTAGGACAGAGGGCTTCCCAACTTGCTAGAATCAGGGAAGCTACTCTCTCATGACAAGTACATCAAAAGGGTAAGCAGTTTTGCAGCAATTCAGATTGTTGAGGCTCCAGGGACATCTTCATCAGGCCCAATAACAGGACAAGCTCTTTTTGAGAAATTAGATAATTTGTTTTTTATTAAGAATGAAGTAACACATCTGTTTGATGAGCCTCCTCATTTTTATAAGTATACAGAGGCTGATGAGACCTTAGGGTCAATTTTGAGGCATCAGCTTCCTCCTCCAGATACATGGCAGGACTTAATAAAGCTACTTTTGAACCAAAGCTAAAGAATTAAATCTTTTTTTAGCAATACAGTCTATATTGCATCTACAGGTGGACAAAGCCATGACAGCAAGCATGAGGACGCTGAGCCAACTTAGCACCGGTACTCGACCGCAGCAACAACATCAGTGGGCACAGGTGGCAGGGCCGAGAAGACACAAAAAGTAAAAGCTGCACACCACTGCAGTTATGATAAAGCCGCACAGCTGACTCCGCAATGCTCAAAGGTCAAAACATTATCCTGACAGGAGTTAAAGGCTTTTAGAGTCATTTATGTTTGTAATTACTTCTCATCTACTCTCCCTGTGCGAGTGTAAGAGATATTTTCCTCTCAGATGACTCCATATCTGAGATATTTTGTATGTAAATCTCTATATATTCCCCCTCGCGTTTTTTCAGAGGGGTTGGACTCCGGATGTAAAAAATCTCTTGATATCTTCTCTGTTATTCTGATATTGTAAACTCTCAGATAGTTAATACAAAAGACAGTGGGATTTCTTCAAAGATGTTTGCCTCTTGATCTCCTGACGGTGTATGGCTCAAAGTTGCAGGATTCCTGTGTATTTCATGGCTCAATAAGTTTTTCTCATGACTCTTTATTTCACCTGTGATCATCGTTATTTCATATGTCTTTCATGTTTTCTACACACTTGAAAATCTAGGTAGTAAGGAAAAAGAATAGTCTCAGGACTTGGTCATTGGCTACCCTGAGCTCAATCTAAGCTATCTTACATGTTTTCTTCTGATAAAGTATTTAAAGAGTAATTCTTCACTGCTACCTTTAATACTACATCACAGTGCGTTGTTGTCTTAGGAATTCAAGTAATTGCTCCTAGATAACAAACCTCTTTTACAACATTCAGCTTAAGTAAAGAAATCTTAATTGCTCTTTGCTGGTTGGTTCTTCACCTCACTCTCACTATTTACATTTTGTTTCATGGAATACACACAGGCCCTGTAGCTACACCTCACCAAAATCAAGACCCCAAGGGAAAACTGTCCAAGACCCCATTGCCCAATGGATTAATCTCACCTGCAGATAGACTTTAAGGAAATCAGAAGCATCCTCCCAACCAAACACAGAAACAACCAAAAATTTCATCTCATAACTAGCCTAAAACCTTTATCAAGAACATTGATGAACCTTACAGAGAGAGCCCTCTCTGACTACAGCTAGGCTAGAAGCTGTAGCCCAAAGATTGGTTAGTGGTTACCTCGGCCATATTCCCTAAGGAGTCATAGGGAACAACCTGGGTGTTAACAAGGGCTCCAACCCTCTACCAGTTTACTGCTTCACTGTAGTCTCAATGCTACAACATCAGTGACAACCAATCTTCATATGAAGGAGTCTTTACAAATCTTCATACTGTCCACACAGAGTTTGCAAAAAGTTATCTCATGATGATATCAAAATAGCCATCATGATCTCCAATAATGTCTCTACACAACTTCAATGTGTATATAATTAATTGCACTAAGCTCTGATTAACCCAACACTTGTCTGATATTTTCAAAGGTGAATCCAATCAACAGAGTTTCTTGTCCTTCAGCTTCCTCCTATCTTGCTAGACCTTTAGTTTCCTCCTGTCCTGTTGGACCTTCAACTTCCTCCTGTCCTGCAAGACCTACCACTTCTTCCTTTCTTCCAATTCGCCAACAACAACTGTATAAAGAAAATTCTCTATTTTCTTATCTTTCTATGCCTAACCTTTGGCTTCCCTTTTTCTCGCTTGAGCTTCGGTTTCCTCAAAGCTCGCTCAACCTTCTAGCTTCCCTCCTCTGGTCACTTTAGCTTCCTCAACACTCGCTTGACCATCTATGCTCGCTTGACACTTTGGCTTCCCGATCCATCGCTTCCTCTGTCTATTCAAGTGTTCCAATACTCACAGGACACATTCAGGAGGAAGAGAGGCTGAAATAAAATAAATGTTGCTTATTAAAAAATATCAGAGAGGTCCTTTTTCCTTTAATAATATTCATACATTAGACTTCATTATTTACGGAGGATTTCATTAGAGAGACTGTACCAACAGGGAGGACCCACATGCCACGTCACAATCGCAATCAAAATCGGTGGTTTGACATCCCTTAGAGACTAGTGATACAGCGGATGTGATATTACATTTAGTCATGTTAAATGGTGCATTTGGGTTTGTAATATATATCGCAATCGACAGTCTAGTGGTTGTCAATTCTTTTGAACATTGCGATTCAACGGATGCAATATTTCAATAGGTCATATTATAATGTTGCAGCGGGTTTGCATATATATCACAATTGGTGGTTTGGGGGTGAAAGCCCTTTATAACTTGCATTATGAGAGTTCCAATAGGCGGATGCGATATAAAAATAGGGCAGTTTATAATGGTGCAACAGGTCCGCATATATATCACATCTATATATTATATACTCTTCTTCTCTTTGCTATAACCTGTTTGGGTCCATGTATTATCGCAATCGACACTTTCAATGTGGCAAGGCTTTACAAGAGTCTTGCGATATGGTGGATGCGATAATATATTAAATCATATTGCAATGGTGTAGTCGGGTTTGCATACATATTGCTATCACAATTTTAACGTGACAAGGCTTTAAACGCTGCGATACATAACTCCCGATATCGTAGACGTGATATACCATTAGGGCGCGATATAATAGGACCATCGGGTCCGCAACTATATATCGCAGTTAGGGGTTTCAGTGTGGTACTTAATAGAACCGCCGATGTGATTTCTATAATATATATACTTCTCTACTCTTATATTCTCTTAGCTTGTCACTCCTATGGCTTCCGATACATTGTTCCAATAACTCTTCTCTGATATTCCTCCGATATCTCATGATATGGTTCCTCTGTTAACTGCTCTTCTGCTGGCTTCTCCTCCTAATGCGTGTTCCTCTTTGTTCCTTCTCTTTTGATGACTTCTTCCTCTTTGCGGGACTTCTTGGGAATATAATACATGCGATACTCCCGATATGGCTCCTCTTGCTCCAATAGGTCTTCCTTTGGCTTTGCAATGTCTTTCAATGAACTTCTCTAATACCTTCATACCTTGATGGCTTCTGATATCTTTTCCAATATGCTTCTCTTCCTCTGGTATTCTACAATACTCCTCTGATGTGTTAACTCCTTTGATACTCTGCAATACTCTTAAGCATAAGCGATAGCTTTGATATGCCTTCTTTGTTAACTCCTCCATTAACATACTCTTACTCATGGCTTGTCTTTCTTGATGGCCTTGCTCCTTGGCTTCTTTCTCCTATTTCTTCATGGATCTACTCTTCTTCTTCTTGGCTTCATATCATCATTTAGTATCCTAGAATATTTCCATGTTGACATCAATGGCAATCTAGGTCAACATCAGTGTGCCATGGATTACAGTATTAAACATATCGTGCAACCCTATTTGGACAGTCTCTCTACTCATTCCAAACATAAGTTTGATCACCCGATGCATTTGAAGGTTATTTTCTTCCATTTTAAAGATTCTAACATTCGACTTAACCTGAACAAATGTGTGTTCAGTGTCGGTTTTGGTGGACTCCTGGTTTTTTTCATTTCAAAACAAGGAATTTGTATTGATCCTTTGAAATTATAGGCCATCGTTGACTTACCTGCACCTTCTTCTTTCATTTAGTTACAAAGACTCCAAGGGAAAGTTAACTTCCTATAGAGGTTCGTTCCTTTATGTCGATTTGACCAAAGGATTCACTCGCTTACTAAAAAAGGGGGTCCCCTTCCATTGGGATTACACTGCAAATAAAGTGTTTGATGCCCTAAAAGATGTATTGGTTCGAGCATCTCTTTTATACCCCCTGACTATCAATGCAATTATTTCCTGTATCTTGTTACTGCCATTAGATCTACTACAACAATGGTATTTGTCCAAGAAAATGACATAGGGACAAAACATCCCATTTATTATATGAGTCGAAACCTCATTGACATCGAAATCAGATACATTCACGTAGATAAGTTAGCCTTGGCATTCGTTCAAGTCATCCAAATATTTCGCCATTACATCTTGCGTCAAAAAAATACAGTCATTTCGTATTGCAACGCTATGACATACATATTGTCACATCAATTTTTTTGGGGAAAATACTTCAAGTGGATCGTTATTCTCCAAGAGTTTGACCTAGATTTCCTCAAGTCCAAGTCGAAGAAATCCTTAGTTTTTGCCGAGCTAATGTGTGAAATCCCTTCTCCTGATTCAGAATCTACATTTGAAGATTCCATCCCTTATGAGCCATTGTTTTTGATTTCATCATCTAACCCATGGTATGGAGATTTCCTGATTTATCTCCAAACCCAAATTTTCTGAGCTAATACCTCTCGCTCCAAGTAAGGATGTATTCGATACCAATCCCAAAATTATGCTATTATTGATGACATCCTTTACCGTTGTGGTAACGATACGATTCTATAGAGGTAACTCACTCTTTAGGAGGTTGAGAAAGTCTTGAGTGAATGCTACTCAGGGGCATGTGGGGGACATATATCTAGTTACGCTACCGCACAAAAGATCTTACACACTGGTTACTTTTGGCATACTATATTTTATGACTACATTCCCGTCATCCAAAATTGCCATGCGTGCCATATCTACGATAGTAAGATTCATGCTCTACCTGTCTCGTTTCATCCCGTTGTAGTTGTTGGTTCCTTTACAAAATGGGGTATCAACTTTATGAAATGTAACCCTCACTTGTCCAGGGGTCATGGATATATCATTGTGACTATTGACTATTTTGCTAAGTGGGCCGAGATGATTCCTACATACAACAAGACGGGCAAAAAAACTGCATATTTTTCTTCAAACACGTTCTTACTAGGTTTGGCATCCCGCAAGAAATAGTTACGAATCACAAAAAACATTTCCAGAATCATATGATCACTGAATTAATCACTAAGTTGGGAATTTCACATGAAAGTTCCACTCCCTACTATCCTCAAGTAAATGGATAGGTTGAGGCTATTGACAAAGTCCTTAATACTATGCTTCAATGCATGGTAGGGGTCCGTAAATTGAACTGGCACTTGCTTCTTTATGCTACCTTGTGGGCATACCAAACCTCAGTCAGGGCTGCTATCAAATTCACACCCTTCTAGGTGGTATATGGTTTGGAAGCAATCATCCCCATTGAATGTGAAATTCCATCATTAAAACTAGTTGTCAAACGTCTTCCTTCTACTTTCGTAGAGGAGGAGCATCTTTTACATTTGACTTGTTTGGATGAGACTCGTCACGGTGTTGCCTTAGCCAACAAAGCTCATAAAAGATGCATTAAGGCACAATGTGACAAGAGTGTCAAGACTCGTGTCTTCTTGGAAGGAGATATGGTTCTCTTATACAACCAGGAGGCCAATAAGTTAGGTCCACGAAAGTTCCAACCCATATGGTTGGGTCCATAAATTTTCAAGCGAGTCCTTGTAAAAGGGGCCTATGATTTAGTATACTTAGATGGAGTTGTAACTCAAAAAATACTATGCTTGATCCCGTGTGTAGTAAATTGTGTACGTATTGTCTATAGATGTGTTAAGTGTGTTTGCAGTGTGTTTTTTAGAGTGTCCCATGGTTTCTGTTGATCCATTTTACGTTTTGTTTGCAGATGTAGACCTCTCTTGAACTGTATATTGGTTATGCTAATGGTGTTATTCGTAATAATCAGAACCTATCTTTCGGAGCATGGACCGTCTTTTCTCCAAATGGAAATCCAGTGAGTATGTAAGGGATTTTCATTGGTCACTCTACTAAAAACATCGTTGAGTATAACACGGTGGTGGAGCTACTATCTGATGATATTTTACATGGTATCTTCCATTTAGTTATCAAGCTTGAATCACAACTCGTAGTACTACAACTCACAAATATCTATTAAGTGAGAAATCCCACCATCCTTCGCATGGTTTTGAGAGTGAGTATTTTGGAAAGACATTTTGAGTTCATATGATATAAACATATTTCTAGGAATCTTAACACATTAGTAGATTCCCTAGGTAATTATGTTTTAGATAGACATTTTCAACGAATGTAAATAAGCTTCAATTCACATCACATCAAATCGAAAGCATAACATGATCTAGGAAACACTGAAAATATATGTATATATATATATTAAGTTTGGTTTTACAAAATTTGTGCCCCAAGACACATATGGCTACATCACCCATATGAAAAAATACACGCAAATATCTAATTAGACAAATCAATGGTGCTCATGATATAATGACATTGCATGAGTTATCTTGCATAATATCGGCCAATACGGCTAGGCACTCCGATAGAGTATCGTTGAAGTCACATCGGAATATGATCAACCATAGTCTCATCAATCCCATGTGTCAGTCCCTCCATGTGGCACTCTACCTCTAATAGGAACTCAAGTACCTCAAGTTCCCATAGTGCATCTCGTCCTACCACAATGAATTGTACTAGTTCCACTTCATCCTCACGTGGTTGTCTCTCTACTCTCACTGGTCGAATTGAAACAATAAATGCATGAAAACATCAATAGTTTAGTCTCATAAAACTTCAAAAAACACAAAAAAAATTGTAAAATTTTCAAAAACTTAAATGGTTAAAATATTTTACCTAAAGCATCCCATTTCTCACCCTGAGGTAGTAAGAGTTTGATATCATCATGGAAATCCATCCTTACGTAAGGATAGTCATTAATCATGATGAACTGTTTATGCAACCACCCAAAGAAGGATGGTGAGAAGTTGATTGTCGACGGAATTTCATGTCAAGCCATATGATCTATTCACCTTCTCATTCATGGGGCCCTCACATCCATAGGCTCGAGTATGATCTACTAAGGTTGAAATAGTGGCACCCATCCTAGAGAAAAAGAGACTAAGAAGATCTCACCATAGTCGAAGTTCTTTAACTTGGTCTATCTTGATTTAGTTAGTTGCACTTTCATATTGACCAAAAATCCCTCACTCTGGTTGAAGACTGTTGGCTCTAGACACTCCACCCCATACTGCATGTATGATTTACTTGCTACGTGAAGTGTTGAGATACCTGCCAATATCACAATAATGAATAGGATCATTCTAAAAGGTAATTGGGTTATGTATTTTATGTTGATATTTCCATCCTTGGTTGGATGGGCTTGAGGTCTTCAACAGGTGGCAATATAATCTTTCACTATCTCCCCACCACTTCTCCCACTTAAGAGAGACATAGGGGCACCCCTTTTAAATAAACTTGTCAAAAAGTAGATATCATCTACCTTTATCTCGAGTAGATGTTTCCAGAATCTGAAAGCTTATGCCTGAGCATCCCATGAACAGACATGATATTTAAACAATTCCATATGTTGCCTCATACCTGAAAGGTAGAAGAATTTTAGCAATCCATAATCTTCCAATGTATGAATGGTAGTAGGATCATTTGGTGCATTTAAATCTTGTTCTCTTTCTCTCCAAACGAATGTCGTTTTGTGTTTATGAACATCCGAAACATCAATCTTAGATTCATTAGGCTCATTTTCATGTAAAAAACCCGACAAATTTGGGGGAAAACTGATAAACATTATAGCATTCTGCACCCAACGCACCCCAATAGTTCATGAAAGAGCATTGCACCTCTCCCAGCAATGTTAGACTCCCTAGGTATAGTGCAGGTTTCGATACTAGAGCGGTGCGTTGGTCCTAGGGTATATTCTTAGAAACCCAAGCCCCTCAAATCCTCAAAAAATTTGCATGAAATAAAAAAAATGGACCATGAAAATAAAGAGAAGGGTTTTAGCTTCTACCTGGAAGAGATGGTACTCAGAATGGTCAACCAAATTGGTTGTCATCAACTACAGAATATTGAGGGAAAAAGAGCTCAAAGTTCTCATTGTTTAAGGTAAATGCGAAATGGCGAAAATGAATAGGCATTTTGAGTATTTATGGTATTTTCTCGCATTATTTTATTCATATGTAATGTCGTGGCCTAGATATGTTTCATTTTTACTATGAAACTTGTATGTTTAATCCTTCTTGTGTTGTTTTGAGCAGGTCGAAAACTATTAACATGTTATTATCATGCTTTAAACAAGTCATTTTGACCAAGGAGTATACTTTTATCTCTTTTTTAGGCTCTGTAAACATATGAGAAAGGAACCCTTGGAGTCCTCTTTCAACTCTTTTTCGACTCCCAAAATATGAAAATATTGTCGAGCAAATGTCTTTTCGAACTCGTAAAAATAAATGAAAATACGTCTACTCAGTATAAGTTTAACTCTTTTCCGAGATGAGATAGATTATTTATGAAAAAGGAAAACCTTAGTTGAACATGGCTAGGAGGTTCTCTTGAATATTGTTTTCTACCTTTTCGGACTTAAGAGATTATTTACAAAAAGGTACATCTAGAGTTTTCTTTTTCACCTCTTTTTCAAACTCCCTAAACATGAAAAAGATGTCGAGTTTTACCTTCCATGGACTTGTTAAAACATTAAACAATGATGGACTTGTCGAACATGACAAGGCCAAGCCACTCCTTCTTAGGGGTTTGTTAAATATAATCAGAGGGATTCATCTATAGGGTGAACTTATAGATCAAGCATATGTTATCCTCCTTAATCTTGTTAAAAAAATAAAGAGGTATTGACTAATATGGTTGGGGAAATTGGGAAAACAAGGTATTCCATTTTCTAATGGAAGAGAGTTGCTCTTGAACAAAACACTCTTCCACTTCATCTCCATGCTTGTTGGCTTGGTAATCTACTTGTCTTTTGGTTATCATACCATTTTTAGAGCCTCCATTTCCGTATTGGGTCAATGCTCCCAACTCCATTCAATGTCGTCATTTTGTTCAAGAGAATTCATTTAGTTGATATCCATTACAATAATATTAAGCCTTCATTCCATATTTTAATTTCCTAATTTAGTTCTGTATCAACATCATTCTAATCATTTTTTCTCAATCATGATACCCATTTCATGTTGTTGATGGGGGATACATCAAGGACCTCCTGTAATAGTTTTCTTCCTGTCGACATTAACACATCATCTAGGAAGTTGACTTAGAAACACCCTTTGGTACCTTGGTTCTTGCATACATCAATGGCAAGTTTCCTCTCTCTTGGCGACAATTTTATATCAATGGCCTTTGACCAAAATATTATGTCTCGTGTTTGGCATCAACTTATTTATTCGCACCATATGGATTGTATTGTAGTACCTTGAGAACCATTAACATCATCGGTGGTTTCTCTAGCGTCTGTTAACAACTTACATCATTGGATGGTAATTAGATGGTGTCTACCATGTTTAACCATAACTCATTGATTCACATGGTTAGGCTCATATGTTGGTTGGTCATGTGAAGGAGATAGAAGACCCTAGAACTAGTTTCATCCATCCAGGCTATAATTTCAAGAGTTATACAAAGATCACAATGTATGATGTTCATGATCATACAGACAAGCATCTAGTCATGGGTCCACTAGTTTTCATCCATGGACACATATTTTTATCATTGTACATGTTATGTTAGCTTATGTGCTGAGTATGGGTATGCCTCCCTTAGTAATAAAGATGTCATGATGAATGTATTGTAACAGATGAAGCTCATCGGTTTTTCTTGATCCCAATTTGTCACACGGTAAAGCACTTTAGTCATCATTCATCATTTCTAAATTTTCTCTTTAGAGGGAAATCTATTATATCCCATTTTGTCACATCTAATCAATAGGTCTCCTAATGGGATCAATCAACATATTATTTCCCCTTGTCATCACCTTGCACAAAGCCCTAAGCATGTCTCTTTCATTCCCCAGAGTTTCTTCCCTAAACTGCATCATCTAAGCCAGTTTTAGGACCAATGCACCCTGGCTTCTTGTTGGACAACCTTCACTGACAGGTTTCTCCACTGTGGCCTGGATTGATCACATATAAGTTGTTCCCCTTTGCACCTGTGTTGGTTCTAGAAATTCAGAAAAAAGAGAAATTCTGGAAGCCTCCTTTTCCAAAAGCTTCCAGAATTCATTATGACCATTTACCTTAGATAAAACATCCAGATCCTATCCTATCCTACTTTGAATTTTCCATCCCTAATCATTTGATCCCATCCTTCCCTCAACTATGGATCTAAAAACTTAGATTGGTAATTAGATAAGAACTCCCAACTTACCCCATTCCTCTATATATTTAAAACCTTATATATGCAAGAGGTTGGATTTTGGAGAGTGATTCTACCCTTATCTTGTTGTGGTGAGAGGTTTTATTTCATGCATTTAGAGTGATTGGAGGTGCACAATGTGACAAGGAAAGGACAAGTTATCCTAGAGGATCTCTTCTACAATATCAACACCTCTTTATGGTTGTAAACGCCTTCCATTTATGATAATGCAATCATAAATCTCGCATAACAATCACTTTAAGTAAATGGGGTTATCGAAATTACTTTTCTTTTAACCACTTTATACCTATTTTCTATGATCACCATCATCTTGTGCTCCTTGACAACGTTCAATGATATAAATTTAATCAAATTTTGATAGTTAGATACAAATCTATGTCCCTTTGAAGTTTTACCCCTCTTAGGACCACATCAATAACCATACCATTAACATGTCACAATCCTTTGTCCATGTGTCACCATCATACAATTCCACATCATCTAACATGTAGCTAACACATAGCTTTCTTCTACCCATGTGTGACCACCACATAAGTATAAATTTGTGACCAGAAAAATCGACCCACTAGCTGACATCTAAATTTAGGTAAATTCATAAAATCCCCTTTTTAAAATTTATATATCTCTAGTTATTTATATTTCCAAATTCTATGGATTCATCCAAAAATCTAGTGCTTCCAATTTCATTTAGAGCCAAGAGAAGCACTTAATTAATTGTCTACATTCAAATCCAAGAAGACCTTTTTTCTAAAAATATAAATTTATGGATATCTTGATTCCCAAATTTTTAAATCATCCACTATTTGGATAAATCCACATCACTACCACGACGATTGGCATGTCATCTTCATACCACCTCAATTCAGTCAATGAGGTCAATCTTCCAAACAATCATATTTTTCAAAATTTCAAAATTCATATAGAAATCCAAATATTCTATATTCATCTAAATGCGGAAAAAGAAAACCAAAAGGCCATTTTTACAAACCATTAGATTTCAGTACTTTTATACTCCACATCACCCACCATGCCAACTGATCTATATTGTTATTCCATGTTAGCATGCCACACTAGTAATCCACATCAACATGTTATGTCACAAACATCCATGTTAATAGTGACACATCAACCACCACATCAATATTCACTTAACCCTCACTTATCCATGATTCATAGACTAGGGTTCGACATACAATGCTCCACATGATTTCCACATCATTTACCACACATATGTCCATGTCACATCCATGTGGCCCACTGCATGGCTGGGTGATACATATTGTATTATATTAATTTTCATCCATCTTAATGCCTTCATAATTGAAGAAATGGAAGAATCAACTTGCATGGTCATTTACTAATAGGACCCAATTTAGAGAAAAAGGGTCTAAAACCTTACAGGGCCATTTTGAGGCATTAAAAAATGTCTTTTGGGTCAAATCTCTCTCACTGAAGTGCAGGACCCTTGCACACGACTGTACACTCAAAGACGTTTCCATTGGTTCAAAATTCGTATAAAAGTCATGCCTCCCGCAAGTTGACTTATCATGACTTAGTACCATGGTTTTAGAGGATGCCACATCAACCCATGTTATTTAGAAAAAATGGGCTAACCACATACGGAATATGAATAATAATTTAGAAGGGTCAAATTTATAATTATAGTTAAGAATCAAAGGAGTCAAACCTAACCCCTAGTTGGCTATCAACTTATGTTAAAACCAAGTCACTAGGATGAGAATGGGTTCCATTCAATTATATTCAAGTGTATCTTATTCCATATTAGAGTAGAGAAACTAGGAATAAGATTTAGAAAACATAACATAGGTGGCTAGTGTCATGCAGTAGCCAAACAAGCAACGGGTCTTAGGTAACTCTATAGAAAGTTCCTTCTCCTTTGTACTTTCATTATTTTCATACTATACAAAGGAGAGTAATGCAACCTCACCTTCTAATTGTGTTTTCTCCCGTGAAGGTCTCTCATGTGATTTTATTTGGTATTCTCCATTTTCTTCATGTTATATATTTCATTTATAAGTGAAAATTCATTGTTAACAAATATGGAATCTAAAGGAATCTAACCTTCATATTATAGATTTCGGTTTATTTTATTATATATATTGTGATGAGCTATGCAACCAAATATCCACAATAGTTTACAAATAATATTGGCATTAGATTAGGTTTCTTTGGGAAATTTCATGGTAAGTTGCATGGGATCCAAGAAATGAATTAAGAATAATCATAGAACTTCATACATGGTTCATGAGTATAATCACAACAACCCTAATCTGGTAGAAGCGATATTTTCTAGGCTAGAAGTGTAAGTTGTTGATATCAACCACAATATGAACCTCCTTATGGAAACTTTAGAAAAGAAGATGGAGGTTCCAACTCAGAGGTCAAATCGGAGGGGAAATTTGGGGGTCATGAAGACCCAGAAAATGAGTCAAGAAAAGAATTTGAGAAAGAGTAGATGAGTTTGAGTGTCATTAGCCATTCATATTCCTTATTCAATAGGGGAGTGAAGATCGACATGAAGCCATATCATGAGATAGATGGCCTAAAATTATTGACTAGTTGTAACAATTAGAAGCATATTTTAGTGTTTGCCACATACACCGAGGAGCAAAAAATGTAATTTTCTATATTGGTGTTAGATGGTCATGCCCTAAATTGGTGGGAGTTCCATATGAAGACATTTGCATTGGAGGTTGACCCCATGATAACTAAGTGGGAGGAATTAGAGACCCTCATAAAGTCTCAATTCTACCCTATTAGGTATGTAGAGGAACAATGGTTCCAATAGAAGTACTTCAAGAAAAGGTAGGGACATAGTGTATAAGAGTACACTATTGAGTTTAGGAATATAGTCATTATCCTAGGTATATCTCCCATTATCGAAGATGTACTCCTCAAGTATCTAGCAGTACACAACATCTACAAAAGTAAGTAATGTTGTACAAGATAAGAACAAAGGACAATGATTGTGTATAGGCTTATCTAGAAAGAATGGTCCAAAAGAAAGGGTAGTCAAGTGATTCATAATAGAAAGAGCACAAGGAAGCTTTCAACCAAGGGAAGAAGTGGAAATGGGGAAAGTACAAGAAGACAATAGGCATTACACATTAGTGGAAGGATCATATCAATTGTTCCAACCACTACAACGTTGATGGTCATAATAAGGAGAAGTGTTAGAAATTGCATCCGAAGCTAAAATAGAAGAAGGATGGGAAGAAAAAAGAATATTCCTGCCATATATTTGAGCAACCAAATGGAAAGTAGCTTTGATGTGGATGGAAATATTTTCTACATGTCACTACAAAATGAAGTGAATTTGAGTGAGTTGAGATGGCATGAAGATTTCATTTGCTTGGCTGAAATTATAGGGCCATTCCCTAACCTCGTGAGAAATCCACATAGAGACCTTGAGTTTGAAGGTAGATCCTCCAGTGACTAAGTGGGGGGATTCAAAAACCTCATAAAATCACAAGTTTACCCTATCAAGATGTAGAGGACCAATGAATAAGATGGAATTATTTCAAGTAGGGGAAAAGTGTACACGAGTATGACAAAAAATTTAAAAATATGGCCATAATTTTGGGTATCTCCCCAAAAAACCAAGATGTACACAAGAATCTAAGGGGACTACACAATCATATGGAAAATCAAGTGAGTTTTTTAAATATAAATCGATGTACATGGCTTATGTATAGGAACAATACCCGCAGAACATAGGCTAGAATAAAGGGAAATCAAGTGGGTCAAAGAAGAAGGATCACAAAGAAGCTTCCAATGAGGGGAATAAGAAGTGTAAATGGGAAAGACAAAAAGATAACCACCGCATCACATTAGTGCGAATATCCTAGATGTTGAATTTTTGTAGCTATAGTTAGTCTTCATAGTTTATTTTAGCCCTCAAAAGAAAAGTAAATAATAAAGACAAATGTAAAATTAAGGTCTACTTCAAAAGAGGGAAAATTAATTTTTGAAAATTGAATTAATTGTCTCCATAGGTTCAAGTCAGCTCCAACTACCCAATTTAGCTCAACCAAACAAACGTACACTTGGGGCACCTCCAATCACTATATGAAGGCTACTCATCCTCGTCCTCAAGGCATCAATTCATATCAATCGTATTCATATTATTTTCACATGTGGGAGTTTAGAAGGATGATTTTTTATTCAATATACCAAAATTTCTGAGGAAAGTGCAAGATGCCGAAATTTCATGAGGCTGAATTTGTCTCTGGTTGACCAAGTTTGACCTGGGTATGTTTTTGGTCAGTTTGAATTTATTTTTGACTGGAACATTAAATTGTATCTATAGCACCCCGCTCTGGTTGATGAACGCTAAAATGACATTATCCTTGATACTTTATTCTTTGAGGACATTAGGTTCAGGATATAGATATTTGACTCTTACTATGAATGGATAGGATAATAATTATTTTTGCAATTTGATGTTATGATGATAATAATTGTGATGGGCATGTTTTATGACTATGTCTAATCATATGAAGGATTCATTGTGTTTGTTTACATTTATTATTTCTCACATTTACAAATATGTTGATTATTATATCATGATGAGGATTTAGCATATATGAGTATATTGGTGACTATTATTGTGAACAAATTCTACTAATGATTATTGAGTGTGGTAGGAGACCACCCAGATGCACTTACATGTGATGTGTTGACAATCTCTAGTTTTGTTTGAATTATATACTATTGTCTTAAGAAATTTTAAGGTTCAATTTAAAATTCTACTATGAATTCTAATAAAAGATATTGACTATAGACACAGGCTAGTTGCTTGTCTAAACGACTCACACATGGGTGATGGGGCTATACAGATATATCAAACTTCATGGGAGGGGTGGGGCAACATCCTTGATTTCATCCACTGGCACTCCCACCGTGACTTGGGCTAGAAGGTGTTGGGATACCTTCGCCTTGAAGATCACGATGTCATGGGGAAAGACCTTGGATTAAGCCACTCACGACAATTTTACAAGGGGGCATTCATTAAGGAATATTCTTTGATCCCCATCACCATTAGTCTCACTATAGCAAGTGACATAGGAGAGGGTAACGGTCTCCATCATCGCACCTAGTTCTTCCCCTCGTAGTCACTGGTTGCTTGAAGGGAAAGCGACGTGGCATCTACTCCAGATTTATCCAGGAACAAAATAAAATATAGATTCAAACAAAAATACTGAACTTCAATGAAAACTAAACTTTAATTCATTAATAACAAATACTCAAAAGTGTTTACATGCAGAATGGACATAAACTATCTCGCGCGATGGTAACTTATCTATGAGAAGAGATGTGACGACTACATTCCTTCTTAACTATGTTTTAATGACACTTAGAGGCATTTTTATTATTGAGAAAACAATGGAAAACCATAAGCATTAAAAACCCTAACCCTAGGAGACATGGAAAAGTTTAGGGGCTAATTTTCGCCCTTGGGCTAAATTAAGGGGTTTTATATTTTTATTGGCTGAATATTTTGTATCATAGTACATTGTTACAAATCGCCTCAAATTTATTTAAAAAAAAAATTAGGTATGGAGGTTAGCCCACCTTATTTTAAGGGAGAGAGTAAAAAAAAGTAAATTTAGCCCTTGAAATTAGGAGTTACAATCTTCCATTCGCCCTCATTTTCAAGAAAATGTATTTATGATAGTTATAAATAAAAATATAAATAGACTGGAGGTATTGTAAATAAATAAAAGTGCTTTTTATACTTACTCCAAAGGTATGGTAAATAAATAAAAATACAAGTAAACTAGAGGTATGGTAAATAAATAAAATATCTTTTTATATTTATTCCATAACCCTCTTTCTATTTAAAAAGGCTCAAAGCCGAGGTTTCATTTAAGTGAATCCTATGGGCAAAATACCATATTTATAAAAGAGGTATGGTAAATTAATAAAAATATAAATAAACGAGAAGTATGGTAAATAAATAAAACAATTTTTTTATATTGACTCCATATGTCACCTTATATTTATGAACAGGCAAGCGTGTAAATAAATAAAAATATAAATAAAGTGGAGGTATGGTAAATAAATAAAACCTCTTTTTATACTTCAAAGGTATGGTAAATAAATAAACCCTCTTTCTATATTTAGTCCATAACCCTCTTTCTATTTAAGAAGGCAAATGAATCCTATGGGCCAAATACCATATTTATAAAAAGGGTATGGTAAATTAATAAAAATATAAATAAACGCGGGGTATGGTAATAAATAAACAAATTTTTTATTTACTCCATAAGCCACCTTATATTATGAAAACACTCAAAAAATGTGTTATATTTAGGTGAAGC
Organism: Pinus taeda; assembly: GCA_000404065.3. Lineage (NCBI taxonomy): Eukaryota > Viridiplantae > Streptophyta > Pinopsida > Pinales > Pinaceae > Pinus > Pinus taeda. The sequence goes on along the minus strand of APFE031225742.1, from coordinate 19,495 downwards.
CTATGGGCCAAATACCATGGACCAAATTATTATTAATACCATGCAAAAAAATATTATTAACCCTAATATTAGTTTTAATAAAAATAAAGATGGCACATGGTATTGACCCATGGTATTCACATGAAATGCAACCTATTTAAAGGGGGGAATTAAACTAGCATAGATCCATATTTACTCTGGACCAAATATCGTGATATGCAAACTAACATAGAGTGAAAAAATATTTGATCCCTCTCGGGGCTTGGTAGATCAAGAGTAAAAATGGATCTTGTAATTTAATGTCACTTAGACATTTTAACTTGGTTAAAATAAAAAAAATAAAAAATAAAAATCAATTATTAATTTTATTAGTTTTTATAAATTACTAATAGTAGTTTTTAACCTCCAGGTTTATGATAACCCATGGTATTGACGCATGGTAATACCATGGTATTCATGTGATCATAGACTATTTAAAGGGGAAATTCTATCAGCTTAGATCCATCCTAATTCCAGGTCTACCAAGTGCTGGGAGGGATAAATAGATTTCATCCAAGAGTGGTAGATGTGGAGTTAAGATGGATATAGGTTGGTTTTTATGATAATGAAGATATTAAATAGACTTAGGAAATTATATTGTAAAAAAAAATCTTATGGTGAATGGTTAAAGCTACATTTAGTCACTTCATAAAATTTAGTAAAAAATACCGATATCTCCATTAATAATGAATTTAGACTTCTGTGATCCATAACATTGTTTAGAGAGTTTTCGGCGAAATCACATAGAAAAAAAAATTCAGAATAATGAAATCTTAACTCTTTCCACATCACCCTCACAGAAGAGAGATAATCGCTGCCCATATTTCCCACCATTTTTCAAACATTCTCAATATGGTATCTTCATGAAAAAGTTAATGTACTGATCTTGGATTAGTTGTTTGAAAAATATGCTAGTTTGTACAACCCTTCATCTTCTTTGCTATTCTTAGTTTGTTGTAATGATCTATAAGGGTTGGGTCACTGCACCATATTGTCCTAAAAGGTAGAGATTGTGCACCAAAAATGAAATTAATACACAAGTTACAACGCTGTTAAAAATGGTATGAAGGTATTGAATTCTGCTAATAAGAAATTTAGATTGGGAGAGACGTAATTAAATTTTATTATTTAATTGAAGATTTCCAATTAAAATAATAATAACTCTACATTTATATATTTATATATTGATTGGAAGGCTTCTGAAAATGGTCACTTCTTTCCATTAGATCCCCTTCAGGCCTTTGGGATACCTACTACTTCATTATATTATATAGTTGGGGCTTGCTACTTGTTGGCGTGTTGGGATAAACAAACTTGATGTGTTTTTTTTTTTTATCTCGCAGTTGGAGTCTATGGAATAAGAAAGAGATTTTATAGCTTGGCAAAAGTGG
>APFE031225732.1:10802-29654 GCA_000404065.3 Pinus taeda | reverse complement strand
GTTGCTGCTTTTGATTTTGAGGTAGAACAGATGGATGTGAAGACAACATTTCTTCACGGGGATCTAGAAGAGGAGATCTACATGAAGCAACCTGAAGGCTTTGCGGTGAAGGGTAAGAAAGAACTAGTATGCACGTTAAAGAAGTCTCCGTATGGGTTAAAATAGTCACCAAGCACGTGGTATCAGAAATTTGATAAATTTATACGAGGACTTGGCTTCACCAGAAGCAATGCAGATCACTGTGTTTATTTTAAATTAATTGGTGCCTATGTTATTTATTTGGTCTTGTATGTGGATGATATCTTGCTGGTTGGAAATGAAAAATAAATTATCCAGGCTTTGAATACCCATTTGTCCTCCAAATTGGACACGAAAGATCTTGGTGCTACAAACTATATTTTGGGTATGGAAATTAAAAGAGATCAGACAAAGAGGAAGCTCCGGTTAAACCAGAGGAAGTATGTCAAGACAATATTGCAGAGGTTTATTATGAAGGATAGTAAACTGGTGAAGGTTCCTATTCATGTAGGTGTAAAATTATCTGCTGAACAGTGTCCCAAGACACAAGAAGAGGAAGAGGACATGTCCTGTGTCAGATAAGCAAGTGTAGTCGGTAGCCCAATGTATGCGATGGTCTATAATAGACTAGACATTGCACATGCAGTGGGAGTATTGAACAGGTTTATGTCAAAACCAGGGAAGGAGCACTGGAGAACAGTGAAGCAAGTTTTCAAGTATTTGCGTGGCACTAGTGATTATGGTTTGTGCTACCAAGGAAGACTAGGATTGGACAGAGTGTTGGATATTCGTGGCTTTGTTGATGTAGATTGGGCTGGAGATCTGGATCAAAGAAGATCTACAAGTAGATATGTGTTTAACCTATTTGGAGGTGTAGTCAGTTGTATGAGTAAGAAACAATCTGTAGTGGCACTATCAACTACAGAGGCAAAATACATGGTAGCCACTCATGCAAGTAAGGAAGTAGTTTGGTTGCAGAGATTTTGTTCAAATATGGGGTTAGTATAGGGAGCTATAAGGATAGACTGTGACAGCCAAAGTGAAATTTTCTTGGCAAAGAACCCTACATATCATTCAAAGACAAAGCACATTGATGTTCAATATCACTTTGTGAGGGATAAGATAGAAGACAAAAAGATGTTGCTAGTAAAGGTGGACACTTTGAAGAATAATTCAGATGCATTGACAAAATCCATAAGCCCTGAGAAGTTCTCTTGGTGTAGAGAAACAATGGGCATTATAGGGTTGGATAAATGACTAAGCTCTCATGTGGCCCCCTATGGAAAGAAAACAACAAGTGGGAGAATGTTGGGTTATGTTATATTCTTTCCACGACTATCCCACATAGTTAACTGGGGGGTTAGAAGGGGGGTGGAGCTCCCCCTTTATTGCGCCGATTGCATAGCGGGGGGAGTCACAGGGGGTTTGATGGGTGTAGGTAACCCCACTCTATGGGGTTCGGGGCAGCGCCATAGAAAATTTTGGTTTTGGACCCTATGTTAGGTTGGGCAGACCTATCTATGGTTTTGTGCATGATTTTCGCACATGGTTTTCGGTGCGATGGTTTTTGGTCCATGGTATTGGATGCTTCGACATGTATACAAATTTATTGTAACATTGAAAGGAATATAATGAAAAATCAAGCTAGTAGTCCCAGTTTTTGGATCCAAGGGAAAACCTCTGTGTATATGTGTTTTGTGCGTTATGCTCTCGCATTGTTTATTTTCTGTGGTTTAGAAATTGTATGCAGGTAATTTCTGTATAGGGTTAAAAACTACAGAATGCAGAAGGAAAGGTGGAGAAATATGATGCTTGGTTGGTAGAAAAAGGTTATTCCAAGGTGTCGTGAATTGATTTTGGTGATATTTTTTCTCCTGTTGCCAGGGTAGCTTCTATTAGATTACTTTTATTTGTTGTTGTTGTTTTTGATTTTGAGGTAGAACGGATGGATGTGAAGACAACATTTCTTCATGTGGATCTGGAAGAGGATATATAAATGAAGTAACCTGAAGGCTTTACGGTGAAGGGTAAGAAAGAATTGGTATGCAAGTTAAAAAAGTCTCTGTATGGGTTAAAATAGTCACCAAGGATGTGGTATCAGAAATTTGATATATTTATATGGGGACTTGGCTTCACCAAAAGCAAAGGAGATCACAGTGTGTATTTTAAATTAATTGGTGACCATGTTATTTATCTGGTCTTATGTGTGGATGATATGTTGTTGGTTAGAAATGACAAAGAAATTATCCAAGATTTGAAGACCCAATTGTCCTCCAAATCTGACATGAAATATCTTGGTGCTGAAAACTATATTTTGGGCATGGAAATTAAAAGAGATTGGGAAAAGAGAAAGTAGAGGAAGTATGTAAAGATAATATTGCAGATGTTTAATATGCAGGATAGTAAATCGGTGAAGATTCATATTCTTTTAGGTGTAAAGTTATTTGCTGAACAATGTCCCAAGACACAAGAAGAGGAAGAGGACATGTCCCATGTTCCATATGCAAGTGCAGTCGATAGCCTGATGTATGCGACGGTCTATATTAGACCATACATTGCACATGTTGTGGGAGTATTGAATAGGTTTATGTCAAAACTAGGGAAGGAGCATTGGACAACAGTGAAGTGAGTTTTCAGGTATTTGTGTGGCATTAGTGATTATGGTTTGTGCTATCAAGGAAGACCAGGATTAGACAAAGTTTTGGATATATGTGGTTTTGTTGATGCAGACTGGGTTGGAGCTCTGGATTAGAGAAGATCTAAAAGTGGGTATGTGTTTAACCTATTTGGGGGTGCATTCAGTTGGATGAGTAAGAAGTAATCTATAGTGGCACTATCAACTACAGAGGCAGAATACATGGCAGCCACTCATGCAAGCAAGGAAGTAGTTTGGCTGCAGAGATTGTGTTCAAGTATGGGTTTAGTACAGGGAGCTATAAGGATAGAGTGTGATAGCCAAAGTGAAATTTTCTTGGTAAATAACCCTAGTTATCATACAAAGAGAGAGCACATTGATGTTCAATATCACTTTGTGAGGGATATGATAGAAGACAAAAAGGTGTTGCTGGTAAAGGTGGACACTTTGAAGAATACTGCGGATGCATTGACAAAATCTGTGAGCTCTGAGAAGCTCTCTTGGTGTAGAGAAACAATGGGAATTGCAGTGGTGGATCAATGACTAAGCTCTCCTGCAGCCCCCTGTGGAAAGAAAACAAAAAGTTGGAGAATGTTGGGTTGTGTTATATTATTTCCACGACTAGCTCCCCTAGTTAAATGCGGGGGTGAAGCCTGCCATTCATTGTGCTAACTATGCAGCGAGGGGGTCACAGGGGGCTTGAGGGGTGTAGTTAGGCCCCCTCTACGAGGTCCGGGGCAGCGCCCCGGTGATTTTTTTTTTGGACCCATGGTTCTATCCATGGTTTTGTGCATGGTTTTCACACATGGTTTTGGGCACGATGGTTTTCGGTCCATGGTATTGGATGCTTCGGCATGTATATATATGTATTGTAACATTGAAAGGAGCATAATGAAAAATCAATCTGGTAGTCTCAGTTTTGAGATCTAGGGGGAAATATTTGTGTATATTTGTTTTATGTGTTATGCTATTGCTTTTGTTTATTTTCTGTTTTTAGAATGCGTATGCAGTTAATTTCTGTATGAGGTTAAAACCTACAACTTCGACCTTCATCAATCACTTAAACTTTTTAATGAAAATGTACAATGCTCAAATGTCTCTTCTCTCTCACACACTGACCAACAAACCTTTTGCATACTAAAATTAATGCAATATATACAATTATCTCATCCTTGGGCTTTGGGGGTCGATCTCAACCATTTCCCCAAAGATAGAATCAATTACATCAGATTTAGAAATCACTTGCTCGGAAATAGGGACCGAATTTTTGGAAAGTAGGGGTCAAATATTAGATCATATCCATTGAATCATAATAAATGTTACAAAGAAGAAGAATGTTTTTGTATATGAGCTTGTAATTGAGATAAAAATCTCTCAGTGTTTGCAAATTCTTCTCCAGATCCTCGGAATCTGCACCCAAAGATCATGACTAAAACTTGAAATAACGAAATATGAAAAATAGGCTATAGATATTCATTAGAATATTCCAATATATGATACATGTGAAGAAACAGAAAGTGGTTTTTTTTATTTAGCTCATTTTTGATAAAAACCTATTTTACCTTTTCAAAATTCATCTCCATTTCGTCAGAAATTAAACTTGAAGTTAACTACTAAAATGGTAAAAAAATGCAACAATTCTCGTATAGCCAAAACACAAGTTAATCCTTTGTGCATTTTTTACCCTCTCCTATAAATATGAATAGGTCACACAAATGGAGAATAATCTCTGAAACATTAGATACCTTTCAAGACAATTATGTTCATACTGCATCCTTCCATTCTTCAAAATCGCACCTACAACAAAGTTGCAGAGGCAAAGCACAACGAATTTCAATTGCATGGGTTTGACCAAGTGTTGGGGACTTTGGCTGAGGAAAATAGTTTTTTGATCATGCTGATAGCCTTGAAAACCTATTTGAGCCTCCCTACATAAGAAATAGCACCAAAACTCTCTTTTTTTTTAATCAAAATTTAATGCTTTGATAGTAGCACAACAAGAAAACGCAACAACTTAGAGATTATGAGGGTTGTGAGCCCTTATGGACGTTCTCCTTTGTTGTTAAAGATGAAACTAATAGCACACAACATGAATTATGTTGGAAAAGAGAAATTTGGAACTTGGTGATGGACTTGGCAGCAAGAAAACCTTCATCTTGTAGAAGCATAGTGGGTCCCCTACAGACAAAGCACAACAACTTCCTTTCGCTGTTCAAAACATCTGAGGAGGAGGAGAAACTAGTTCGATGGACTTTTGAGAGCCAAATGCATACATTTGTAACCTTCCATGTGTTGCAAGCCTCATTTGTTTACAATGATTAGTTTCAAATTCAAATATGAACGCGCGACACAAATGATGAGCGGAACACCAACTTGTAATGATGATGATGTGATGACTCGACCTTGCAACTAACTTGACAAGACACCACTAAACTCAACTCAATGATGGAAAACGAGGACTCATTCTGACTTGACTCATGATTTGATGACACATTAACCCTAGACTCATTTAACCTAATCTTTTAGGGAATCGATGGTTGTCTTTACTAACATAATTACACCAATGACATAATCTCACATTCTTCATAAACACTAATAACTTGATATCTAAGAGATCATAGCAAAAAGGTTACAAATTGACAAAAAGAAAAAGAAAGACTAAGCTTGGATTTTGACTACTATAACATAGGACACTGACAAACATCAATAGAAAAAGGTTGTTTTTATTTTTTGTTGCAATTTCTTCCTCTAATATGTTAATAGAAAAACAATTACTTCGTATGATTGCTTACTTCTACTTTGTATGTAACTAGGCTCCCCTTGTCAAGGTTTTGTCTATCCGCCCCAACATGCAACATTTCCTCTTATGTAGCTCTACTTTTAAGATTTCTCACCCCATACTTAAAATTCCTCTTACTTCTTAATCTTGGGATTCATCCCTTAGGATTATGCTTCCTTTTGTTTGCTACTTAACTCCTTTGTCTCCAATAAAATTCCCATTAATGGTAACTTATCCATTTCTACAAGTTTTCCTTTTGTTGTTAAAGGTTGTTCCCCTTGAGTATATGCTTCTTCGCATATGTAATTTTCATTGTCTGCAACTATTCCTCTTGTTTCAAATTGTTCCTCTCTTTTGATATCAAAGGCAAAGTGTTACTCCCCTTGAACTTATGAAATGATTTTAATTGAAATAAATCATTTTCTTCACTTTCTTCACACCATTTTTTTTCCATTTCTCACAGAACTTCCATATAATCCTTCCTCTCTTGCAACTTACATTCTTGTTGAGGTCCAAAAATAAGATATTTTTGTCATTTTGTTGTCATTAGTTTTTCCTATTTTTACTCCTGGAATCCCACCATAACCATCATTTCACAATCTTATTTTATAATAATTTGTGTACAAGAACCATGTTTGAGTTACAGTGGTTACAAGTAAAGAATTTTAAGGTAAGGATGTCCAACTTTCCATAGTTTTGTACATTTCTTTATAAAAACAGTTGAAAATGTTATGATTGTAGAAACTAACATATTCTGTAGTTGTTCTACCATTCTTTATCCAAAAAATAGGTTATCATATATCTAGACATGGTCCAATAGAACTAAGAACTAAGGGATCTGTCAAAACATAAGGAAAAATATTTCCACCCATGGAACACAACCAAGAGACATCCACGTCACCATCGAGCTTAGTCAATGTCCCAATCAATAGTATCAAGTGGTGTATATGGTAGAGTATAAGTTTGTTGGCATTGCATGATGGATAAAGATCCCATAAAATCAAGATACACAATCTACAAAAGATATTCATGCTCTTGTCATGAATCTCTCAAATCAACAAATCAATCTTTATATCCCATGCAATCTAGAAGTCAATTATTTGGACCTAAAGTAAAGTAGTAGAACTCTTAAAATGATTGTTTTGTTTTATGTTATAAATACTTGTGATCTCATTAATGGAAGCAAGTGGGATGTATTGAAACACTTTTCAATTAATACAATTTTTCAAGCTGCTTGTTCTTGTTCTTGTGCTTATGATTTATTTTTTAAAATTATGGTTACAATCATTTTAATGTTATGATTTTTCTTTAAGCAACACATGACCCAACCAAGAAGGGTCCCCTGCAATGTGGATGCACATTGCCATGAATTAGTTTCAGTATAATTTCCTTTCATATTTATTTACTTGCAGTCGAGAGTAGATTCAATTACATTTTGTTATATTATTGCATAATTACATTAGTTTATGTTTAGTTTCTAGTGATCACATCTCTACTTAAAATTGATATATCTCTTCTAAAGTTAGTAATTTGTGTATTAATTATTTAGTTGAAACAAGAGGATAGAAACCTATGTAACCTTCTTATGCAAAAACTCATGTACCTTGTGGCACTTGTCTCAAATAAACCATTATAAGCTAATGCTCACTTTCATAGTAAGATAGATTAGCTCAGTTGAATTAGACGGCTAGAGTTATATTGAACCTTCTTATTGAGAACCTTGTGCAATCTATGATAGTTGTCTCAAAATTCCTTCCTATCAATTTTTCATAGAATAAAAATTTAGAAAATAAGTCCTAGCATACATTTTATCTTACACTTCACAAGCTTACCAACCTAGATTGATGAATTAAATGTAACAAAACTCTAGTGCAATTAAACTGACTGGAATTTTTGGTGTCATTTACGAGGAAGTGTACATAGGATTTTAGTTTTTAATTTAGAATTCCTTTCAATTACACAACTTCTGGGAGGATAAATGTTAAAATGAGAGGCAAGAACCTATGTATCACCATAGTGAGATTTTTCCAAAGCGTTGATTGTTCCTTTCATGCAAGTGTGTTTTTAATTCATACAAATAGTTGCATAAGTAAGGATGATAAGTAGGATGCATATATAGAGAAAAGGATTTAAGAGGTAGATTCATTAGAGGTAGGGCCACTTTAACACATCCACCTACCACCCCCACTAGTTCACGTGGTGTAGTAAGAACTAAATCATCATCCACATCACAAATTCCCACTTTTGCAGGAGAAGCAGGTATCATGAAGAGCCTTTATGAAGATATAAATCCATAGTTAGAGAGTAGCCATAATCCTAAATAGAAGTTGTTATCTTTCTCTCCCATTCCACATGAGAACAATTTCTTGCACAAGAGCTTGAAATAGTTATTGATGAAGAAGAAATTTCCTTTGGAAAACCAATAATTGAAGAACTAGTTAAGGAAAATTCAATAGAGGAACCACACTCTCCGTTTGAAGAAACAATGGTTGAAGGAGATCGAGAGATAATACCTCCTGAAAATGGAGCTAGAAATGGGACAAGAACACTCTTACGAGGGGGAGATAATAGACCACCACCACCATCACCACTAATTAGAGGTGGAGGTGGAGGTAAAGAAGACCTCTAAATAGAGGTGGAATAGGAAATGATGAAGACAATGATAGTGAAGAAGATGAATTTGGTTTTCCCATTGAAGACATACATACTAATTCCAATATGAAGAAAAATTCTCCATTAGCACTTCCACATTTCCATGGTATGTGAAATGAAGATACCTAAACTTTTATTTTTGAGTTGAAAGTGCTACGTAGAAGTTATGATTATTTTCAATATTCTCCAAAATTAAAGTTATTTCTAGCTCTATTAAAAGACGAGGCTTTAAGATGGTTCATGGGATTAGGAACAAAATCTTTAAGATCTTGGGATGCAATGAAACAATCTTTTATGGAGAAATATGAAGATTATTGTATGAACATTACCTTAAGGAATAAATTTTCAAAATGAGCCAAAGAGAGGACAAAGATCTTGAAGACAATGTATAAAAAATTTCTACAATGTCAAGAGAGAAAAGGAACATAAATTAGGATTTGGCACTCTCAAAATTCTTTTTCTTCTGGGAATTAGATATTATTGGACTGGTCCTTTGAATTTTATGGGTAAAGGAAAATTATCTCAACTCACTTATGAAGATATTTGTGAATTAAGTAAGCACATATCACAAGGAAGAGACAAATATGGTAAAGGACAAGTTGTAGTGGCTGCAACACCCTCCAAAATTTTTGCCTGCATCCAATTTCAGAGCCTTCCTTGAGTTTTTCCTTGATGTTTGCAAGCACTTTGGCTTATCCCATGAGCTTGTGTTGAGTCTTTGCACCCTCCTCGCATGACCATTCACCAGACATCTTTTAGTATGTTGGTCACAATGTCATGCTTATAGTCATGTTTTGGCTATGTTCATGGTCCTTCTTCGTGTGTACAAGTTGTATTTTCTATGTAACAATCTATCGCACTCACATACGAAGTTGTATGCAATGTCGCGCAAGTGTCATCACGGTCATTCAACAATCTATCTCAAGTTTCACACTTGTCGCTTGCACCCATTGGTGAGTCACACTAAGCATGTTGTCTTGTTGGTTTGAGGTGTCTAGTTGTCAAGTCGGATTGATTGTGTGTTCGCAAGTTCATGCATGCACAAGTCCACACTCTCACACACTTAGTCATTTTGTTGAAGCTCTGTCGACCGGATCACCCTACAAAAACTGGACCTGCGTTGAGCTGCATTGCATAGTCTCAACCCTCAGTGATCATGTACTGCTGCCCAAAATTAAGTAGAGCTTGAGGCTACCTCCCAGGAAATCTGCACTGCGCAATCCTGGAAGCAACCCAACTGACTGTCACCTAGAACAAGGAAAACGTTTCTTAACAATCCATCTCAATCTGCACTGCTTGTAAGAAAATTTATAAAGCTTCTCGCTGGTCAACTGGCGAGTTTGATCAGGCAGTGACCTCGGCCTTCAATCCTCCAAACAATTGTGTAGAATCTCTCAACATGCTCGCCTCCATTGACTGAAAAAATTTCTTAGACATGAAGGACAGGCACCCACTTCCTATCACTGCACCGTACTCAACATTTACGCAGTTTTGTCAACCAGTCCCCCTGTTAGCTGGATTATTTCTCCTCCCGAAAACTATGTAGTTTTCTTGGGTTGTCCTCCAGCTTCTTGACACACCACTCAGCCCAAAAAATGCGCAGAGATGTCCTATAGACTAGCCTCCCAGTTCTGTACAGTTTTGGTCAGCAAGCTCCCATAGCCCACTGCCAGCCTCCCCGAAGAATCTACGCAACTTCCGCTGCTAATGTCCTCCCTACTGCTTGCACTGCCTCCCTAAAAAATTTGCACAGTTCTGTCCTCCATTCAAGCCCAATCCCACATATGGTCACTATTTCTCTGGACTTCCCATCTCATCCGCCCAATGACCTCTGCACAATTTTCCTTGACAGTGCCCGAAACCCACATCCAAACCTGAAATGTTCTCTACGCAATTTCAGATCCTTTTCCTCTCTCCCAATCATTTGCACCTGAAAATGAAAGATGATGCATCGTGGTAGACTAGGAGATTTCTATATTTGATGTCATCTCGTCATGAGTGAATAGGGAGTGCATGCTAGGAGACTTGTTCGTGAATGGATGAACACGTGAAGCATTCCATGTACAAGTGAAGGAGAGACATGCATGTGAAACATCAAGTGAACACCAAGGCCATTGAAGATCCCTCACATCTTGTCATGTAGAGGTGAAGCTATGATACACCAAGAGCACATGCATCACTCATCAACACAACAGCTTGACATGGACACCACCAAAAACATGAACATACCAGCACTATTGTGTCGAGTCATGTCACGAGTCATCTCTGCCACATCAATACTATGGGCCATACTATTGTAATCAATTTAATGTAATGTGGAAGTCCAAGAGACCCACATGTAAAGTTGAAGAGGCATGTAAGTCAAACAGTCATGAGGGAAGTCAAATAGTCACAAGGGTCAGCTTCACCCTTGGCTATATATACCCCTCATTTGTACATGTAAAGGACTTTTCACCTTGGATCCTCCCACATAGCCTTGAGAGTCTGTAGTATTTTCATTGAGGAGAGAGTGGTGGCTCCAATGCCCTGCTATTGGGGTTAGTGATGTATGGTGTACCAATGTGTCCTGGAAATTTCACCTAATTCATAAACCTGATAATAGGCCAACACATTTTCACACATGTATTGTATTCATTTGTAAGACTATTCTTTGGATGCTTGTAATGCATTTTTCTTTAACCTGAATTAAGGCAGTTGAACTATTTCAGTTGTTGTATCAGTTGTTAACACTATCTCGCCCATGTGGACTATTTTGCTAGACACTCGACAAAATCACTGTCATAAACTTGTTATAACGACCATCACACTCATGGGGACTATTCTGTTGGGTGTTGTATGTGCTTTCAGTTCATCTTGTGTTTTGTGATTGCTACATCCATGTCGACTACTTTGCTAGAAGTTACACATGTCCTTTTGTGTTCTGTGTCTCTAACAGAGTTGGGACTATTCCCTTTCGACTTGAGACTCACTCTCACCCTCTCCCTCTGCAGTGAAAGAAACTTGACAAAAGTAACACTAAGCACTCATTAGGCATGCCAACCTCATTGTTCTAAGACAAAACAAACCACTCTCGTGTGATAAAAAGCAAGAGCTAAGGAAAATATTTAAGAAAATGGCAACTAGGCCATCATACCGGATGGGAAGCCTACATCAATCGGTGTGAGGTCTAGTTAGTACTTCATACCAGGGAGATCCCCTAAATGTTGTCGGGTCCAACACTGTCAACATTTCTGGTGCTAGAAGAAGGTTCGCCTGTTGTTTATGGCTAAATGTCCTCTCACCCAAACTCATCGATCATCTAGTCAAGGTAGTAACTCGCATTCCCTCTCACCTATGCACAACTTTGAAGTTGGTTACTCCTCACCTCCTAGACATGAACACGAAATTTTGTATTAGCACCTCCACTCTGTCTGTCCCATCAGTCATCAATTTTTCAAAGGAGTCAGACTGATCCCAGGAATACAAGATCTTCCATATGCATCAAGGAAGCCAAAGACCATTCCCACAGGAATTTTTGCATCATCAATGGAAGAAGAAGTTCTTACTACACTTGAAGGTCTAGTAGAAGGTGTTGAAAATGTAGAGGAAACTCTAGTCTTCTAACACAGAGAACATGACATCCTCATGATCTTGGGCTCAGACTTCAATACAGGAGGCCAAGGGGAAGGAAACAGAGGAGGTGGAGGCGGAGACGAACCAACAGACTTAGAGCCAAAACCGTCAAATTTTGAAGAAGAGGAGGAGGACAAAGAAGAAGAAGACATGTCTGACCAAAACTTGGAATGGATGACTCAAGGACCGTTGGCTCTCTCAGGTTCTTTGCACAGGATGACAAAGAATTTGGAGAGGATGTTGACAAAGTATGACCTTAACAAAATAGTGAAGGCAAAAGATCACTTGGACAACTTCTACCTGCAGTTGCAGACACTCGAGGTACGACATTATGATGTTGCATGTAGACTATTTCCATGTACCTTAGATGGTCATGTAGCATTATGGTATCACAACCTTCCTTTCAATTCCCTCCATAACTGGGGTATGTTCAGCAGACGTTTTTGGAAAATTTCACTGATGGCAAGACCCCGACTATGTTACTCAAAGAGTTGGGAAGTTTAAAGATGAAGTCGCACAAAAAGGTAAAATATTCCAATCAGATGTTTTTGTGCATATTGAACAATTTTGCAACATACATAAAACCTCATGACTCCATCATTGTTGACTATTATATGTCTACACTGCCAACCAGTATTACACAGTTCATCAAGCTAGATGAAAAACCAACGTTACTAGAGAGCTGTGAAGAGGCGATCCCTGTGGAAAAGGACCTACGCATGATTGGAGTCATCAACGATGATGAACCAAAAAAATAATCCAAAGATACAAGTAGGAAGCCCCAGGCTACGACGAAAATGGGTAATGATAAGGAAGCAAGTGACATTGAAATCCTTACTCGTCTTGTCAAGAACTTGACAACAAAGGCTACCGAAATAAAGCAATGAACAATCGAGACATCTGCAAGAAGCTGACCTCCTAGACAATAGAAAGGAAGCATGTCATCAGGCAGCAACTGCTTCCCAACTAAAACTGCGCAGAGCTCCAATTCAATGTTCCAGACAGAACTGTGTGTGAACAACAATTTTTCTCATTCCAAGAAGACATTCACCCAAAAGGGTCTTATTAGAAATAGAAGCGAGTTACGGACTCAGTATGAAAATGTGCACCAAACGTAGTAAACAATGCACAATACCAGCCAAGAGATGCAGACGATGAGGAAGATGCTGCATCTAATGAGGCACCCAACACTTAGCAAGTGATAAACATGTATCAGTGCTCACAAGAAGCACAAAAAACGAACACCGAGAAGCAGCCCTAAAATAAAAATGGTTGATACAATCTCAGAAGTAAAGGGGCTCCCCCTATGATTGGGGAGATGCGAGAAAAGTTTGAACAATTGAGGAAGGTTGATCCACCAACTGTCCAAAATAAGAAAGCACAAAGCAATCTCATGAAGATAGCAGTGAACAAGAGTACATCCATAAGCCGTAAATTGCAGAACACTTCATTAGACAGTACAAACACGAGTCCAACCTCGGATATCTTGGTGAGTCTACCTGCTTTTGATTAAAACATTATGGAAGATATGAAGAAAACTCATGCAAACATCTGCAGATAGCACAACCTCTAATATCAAGGGAGAAAGCACATCTCCCGGTTCACTCACAATGGTGCTCAACGCACTTGGGATGGAAGAATAAAACTATGTTTTCCCTCCATTATTGCCTTCATTTGAAATCTTTAACTACAATGTTCACAACTGTTTGGTTGATTATGGTGCATCGGCCAAAGTCATTCCACTCTTCATTGCTAAGAAGATCAATGCACACTGGAGTAATACATTTGCGCAGATCATCCAACTAGATCAAACATGCATACCAACCAATGGTGAAATTAGGGATGTGATCATCTGATTATCTCATGATGGCCGATTTCACCAGTGCATCAACATTATCATTGTTGACATACTAGAAGTGTATGGCTTACTACTTAGCAGAGACTAGTGCAACAAGTTGAATGGGCACTTTGCTACAGACTGGTCACACTTGTGGCTTCCATAGCAGGGAAAAAGCAACCAAATCCAAGTGTTATTCGAGAGATACATGAGACACAATTTCACTCCCATCAATGGTGAGAACGAACTGTTAGCTTTCACGGAACTCATGTTCGGCAACTGCCTCTTGGAAACAACGATGGGGTGTTATCTTGCACACCCAACTCCAACCCCACTAGAAACACATTTGGGTCTCCTTCCTTGCCCAACAGATGGAAATGAAATGTGTACAGTGCATTGTAACACTAGTAGCAGTAGTATAAGCATGTCAAACAGTTCATGTACAAATGAGTTGCGGACCATGTATTATGACAGATCAAAGACAAAAGATGGCTCTGGAGCCAAGTGTGTCTTGATAGACTTGAAGCATAGGAAACATATGATCTCAAGTCTCTTGGAGTTCAAGTGCATGAACAACATTGTTGAATACGAAGCACTCATATTGGGCTTGCACAAGGCCATTAGCCTCAACATTGTTGTGCTCAAAGTGGTACATGATTCAGAAATCATGGTACGACAGGTACGTAACACCATACACTATTTATCACCTCATCTCAAAAGTTACCAGGAAGTGGTATGGTGACTAATCTCTAACTTCCAAGCATTCAATATCGTTTTTGTGCCAAGAACGCATAATGTAGTTTCCAATTCCTTAGCAAACACAAATTCTGGGATGTCACCACTTAGGGATAGATTTACTGTTGAAATTTTGTATAATCCTTCTATCCATGATAACATAACTAATCTACACGTTTTTGATAATGATCACCAAATACTACACTTCATGGCCAACGATGATGTCTTCAAGGATGCAGTGATTGACAAAGATGAGCACAAGCAATCTTTGCAAGCTGAAGCTGATGACAAGAAAGGAAACCTCATCCCCAAGGTTGTGGTATTCTCAAAAAGCTTTATGACTTGCAGAACTTCTTTCAAGGGCCGAGGAACAACAAAACCCACAGTTCCACCATGATGCATGAACAAATAAATCTGAGAACAACACAATATCTGAAGTTTGTCAATATCGGTACGTGTTGCACACAATAGTAGTGGAAAGACTTTGTCCGCTTGTTCAAATAGTACCAGGATGTGTTCACATGGACATATGATGATATGAAAAATACGACATGAGAATAATCTAACATGTGATTTCAATCACAGAAGGGGTCAAGCCATTTCAGTAGAAGCTAAGGAAAGTACATCCATCACTTGAACCCCTCATACAAAAAGAGCTAACCAAGTTGTTGGATGCACGGATCATTTACAGAGTTCATCATTCCATGTGGGTTTCTAACCTTGTTCTGGTATGAAAGAATTTTGGGGATATCTGCTTGTGTGTTGATTTCTAAAACTTGAATTGCTCTTCAGAAAAAACACAACTACCCTATGTCGTAAATGGAGCATATTTTACAGACAGTATCTAGGGCATAAATGTTTTCCATACTTGATGGTTTTTCAGGATATAACTAGGTGCTGGTAGTACAACCTGATAGACTAAAAAATACCTTCTGTACCAACTGGGGTACGTTCGCATATAGAAGAATTCCATTTTGGCTCGTGAATGCAGGCACAACCTTTCAGTGCACTATGGACATCACCTTCCGTGGACTTATTGGATAGAGTGTAGTGGTGTACCTTTTTGACGTGACTATCTTTTCCTAAAAATGGTCAAACCACATACATCATTTGAAAAAGATATTCGAGCGATGCCGGAAATACAGGATTTCCTTGAATCCCAAAAAGAGCATATTTGCAGTGTCTAAGGGGAACCTCCTTGGGCACATCATTGCCAAAATTGGGATCAAGGTTGATCTGGACCGAGTCTAGATCATTACATGGATCCCTCACCCAACCAACAAGAAAGAAATACAGTCCTTCTTGGGAAAGATAAATTTCCTCCAAAATTTCATCTCAGATTATGCGCAGATAGTGAAACCTATGCAAGACATTATTAAGAAGGATGCAATCTACATCTGGGGTAAGAGGGAAAATAATGCATTCACCCATATCAAGCATGCTATAGTAGATGTGCCTACACTTTACAACCTAGATTTCAACAAATATTTCTTGATATACACCTTCACCTCCGACAACTCGCTTGCTGTAGAACTCACTCAGAAGGATGAGCTGAATGAAAAATGCCCCATCTCCTTCATCAGTGCAAGCATGCAAGGACCTGAGCTCAACTACCCCGTCGTTGAAAATCACGAATACGTAGTATACAAGGTGGTGAAACACTTCAAACCCTACTCATTGAATAATCATTGCATAGTCTATGTGCCTCACCCAATAGTTCAATCACACCTTGTTCAACAAGAGCTAGGTGAATAGCGTGTGAACTGTGTTAGTGTCAGTCTTTCCAGCCTTCCTACAGTGATCAAATATGCTCTTACAAAGTGATTTTGAAGTGTCAAGGTCAAATTTTGTCATTTCAGTGAGTTTTCAAGCAAAATTTGGTCACTAGGCATTAGGTCTAGGGTTTGCTTTAACTCTTTTCAAAGTTGCCCAAATGCCAATCCAGGTCATCATTCAGCTGAGTCTATCATCATTCATAGGGTTGTCATTATCATGTCAGTGTCTAATGAGTCATTTTACATCTTGTTCATGCTTCAGTTGTGCCTTGGCAAGTTCATTTCCCTCTGCTAGGGTTTTGAAGCCAATTTCTCTTGGACAGTCAAATCAACAGAAAAACTTGTATCCAGATGTCCATACACCTTCCCCTATCCTTAAAGTACCTTATCAAACACTTCCCATCCCTTAGATCCCCAAAATCCTCATTTTTCCACAAACCCTAGTTTCTAGCTACAACCTGGCAATTTTCTAGGTTGGGCCTGTGTTTTTCCCTTTTCAACCCCTTCCCCTCACTCAATCTCTGAGATTCCACTTTCCCCTACTTCCTAACATCTCTCCCCACTCCCAAAAATTTCCCCAAGAATTTAGAAGCCCCCTATCCCCTTCATTTCGCTCCATTTCGACAAAATTCCTTGTTTCACACATCGGGACAAGTCGCACTCAAATAATGTTCCAGAGAAATAAAATATGAATTTGGGAAAACTGAGAGAGGTTTTTGTCCACAACATGCCAAAGAAGAAAAACCTCCTTCACTTTTTGCATAGGTGTCATGGTTTGAGAGAAATGTCAAGAATACCTTTGCCTCAGGAAAATCAAAGACACCTCTGAAGTGACCTTCGAAAATCAATTTTTCTCCTCGCTTGGTTGGCCAAATGATTTTCTTTATGGGAAAAATGATAAAGACACAAAAATATTTCCAATGAGCTATCATGAGCTAAATTTGGGGTTAAATAAGGCATTCAAAAGTTGACTGCAACAACACTTTTCCTTGAGGCAGCCTCATTTAGCACGTTTTTCCCAGTCTTGGGAGATTTGATTTTTTACAGGTCAAATCAACTCCAAATTGAAAAATTCCAGTTGGGTTGGAAAGTAGACTCAAGGACCCTTCCAACGCGCTATCCTGCGCCCAATTCCGACACAGGGAAGGCCTTCAAAAGCCTCCTGAAAAAGCGCAACATGTCAAGCTAGGTGTGCGACATGTTGGGCAGCGCGAGACATGTCAGAGAGGCTCACAAAGAGTAATTTTCTAACTGGAACGACATGTTTGGCTGCGCGCGACATGTTGGGCTGCATGTGACATGTTGGGCAGGCTGCGCAACATGTCTAGCTAGTTTTCCTCAGCTCATGTTAGAATTGCTCAAGCCTCCTTTACTTCATCAAATTTCTTGAGATAGGCCCTTCAAACTTGTGAATCGCTGCTAGATTAGTTGGGAAACATCATGAATGTGCTCGTAATGATCAAATTGGGCAAGAATGCACGTGCACAAAGCGAGAACGAAGGTGCTCCAAGGACGGTTGGCCAAAGCACAAAAACGAAGGAAAACGTCCGATCCACTCCAAATTTTGGCCAAAGCCTCTTTGACTGAGCATGATACTTAATTGGGGACTCCCAGCCCAAATTTCAAGAAATTTGGAGAAAATTTTGTCATTTGTGAATTTTTTTGTGCCATTTACAGGTTTTTGCTCATTAACGCGTCTCACCCCCGGTGAGACGCGTCGTCCCGACAACTCCATTTGACAAAAACTCAGCGTTTTCAGATTCGTCATGCAAAGTTACATATGCACATGGATGGACTTGAGATTTTGTCATGTTTTGGGCCTCCAAAAAGCCAAAAAACATGCAAAATTTGACTTTCTGCCAGATTTTTGAACTGCAGAAAGCTGTCTTGGGAGAATTGATTTTTGACAGGGCAAATGAACTTCAAATCCAAAAATTCTAGTTGGGTTGGAAATTAGGCTCACAGACCATTCCAACAAGCCTACTCTTGCCCAATTTGGCCACCTGCAAGTGCCCCAAACAGAGCTCCAAAGGCGCGCGACATGTCAGGAAGCTGTGCACGACATGTTGGGTAGTTTCACAGGAAATTCATCTACAGCTCAGGAATTCGCCTAGCTTTGACCAGTTTTGACTTGAGATGGGATTTTTCACCCTCTTTGATGTAATTAATGTATTTTCATGTTACCATGACACTCATTTACCTATTCTAGAATATTCATGCATGAAATAGCAAACATTTAATGAATGGATTGGTTTCCTAGCTTATAGAGGCAAGTTGTTTTGACTACCTAGATTTTAGTGCTAAGTTTAGAAGTGGTTGAAACAGCTCCTAGAAGGATGAGCTCGACCCCTAGAGGCAAGGAAAGAGGTTGGATTGCCTATATTATGTATTTTCTCAATCATTTTCAAGGGTTGGAAGGTTGGACTCTTGAGGGAGAAGCTATCATTATATTATTTCACTCTATTTCTGCAATTTTTGGCTAAGGAAGACCAGGGTTTTGCAGTCATCTTTGGGATTCTTGTGGACTCATGTGTTGATGGTGTGTTTCTCAATGTTCTTTTAAACTTTGTTATGTGATTCATTTCCTTTCTTTACTTCTGCACATTAAACAAATGAAGTGTTAAAGTAAGAATTCATGCTTGCCATGCTCTGCTTTTAAGTTTGTTTAATTTCAATGTTTTTTACTGTTTAAGGAGAATTCAAAGTTATTGTTTGCTCTCCTTAGCTCCTCACCTATCATTCCTGACCATCCACTTCAGTTAAAGGCATCAATACTGTCTCCTACCTCGCCCCAAAGAACCCCCTGCAG
>APFE031225732.1:0-10189 GCA_000404065.3 Pinus taeda | reverse complement strand
GAGCTCTGCCTTGTTTGAGATCATAGGCAATTTTTTGGATTCGATGTCATGAACAGCAAGGTGAGATCTTTTGCAGTAAGGATGAATCTCCTTTCAATAATTCAGTAATAAATAAGTTGAGTGCCGTATCAGATGAAGATAATTACTGTTTAAGCAGAAGAGAACAAAAGGCATTGTCTCCTTTGTCTGAAGAGGAGATAGATCAGCTCTTGAAAGGTCTTGTTACAGCCCAAGCTACAGCAGATTTGCAATGCACACATAGTGAGGAAAGTGTTAGGAAAACTTCTTCCTTTGTTGAAGAAGATGATTGTCTTGTAGATCAACAAACAGGTAATGTTTTCCTTCACAAAGATGATAATTCGGATGTCATATCTTTTGAAGATGACCTACCATATTGTCAAACTACAGAAGATCAGAGCATACAGGATTACCTTTTATATTCTTCATATGTTTCATGTGTTGAAATGTTCTTACAAGAAGAAATCTGCTCATCTACTTGTTCAGAATTTTTTGAAGCCCATGAGCATACTTTTATTGAAGCACATGATGAAGGTAGATTAGAATTTGAAGCAAAGGAAACCTTTTTCTTTCAGCATGAGGTGGAAAATCTCCATGTTTTTCAAGATCCTCTAGCAAGTTTGTTGCAACCAACAGTGAAAGTATTTATTGTTGTGTTCAGTGAGGAGGGAGATCATGGTCAACTATGTTTTTGGATGCCCAGTGATAGGTTTGTATTGTTGACCAGGAGATCTAATCAGGAAAATCAATCAAGAAGGCATCTGCTTGATTGGTTACATTGGCATTATGATATAGTTTGATGGTATATTGTCTTGTAACCTAGGCGGTTATGTACTGCCATCAAGTTTTAAGTTTTCAGTTTAGGTTTTGAGTTAATTTGTTAAAATCAAGTTTCTTCCATCATTTCAATTTGTCATCGAGTCGGTTTGAGTCAAGTTTCAATTAAGTTTTAGTCAGTTGTTAAAGTCAATAAAGCTGTCCCGGTTTGGGTCACATATGTAAATAATGACTCCATCGCACAATGGTTGAAAGCACTGGTCTGCTCTCCCAGAGGTCTGAGGTTCTTTGCACCTCCAAGGAGCTACCATCCCCATTGGAGCCAATGTTAGTGTCAGTCTTTCCAGCCTTCCTACAGTGGTCAAATATGCTCTTACAAAGTGATTTTGAAGTGTCAAGGTCAAATTTTGTCATTTCAGTGAGTTTTCAAGCAAAATTGGTCACTAGGCATTAGGTCTAGGGTTTGCTTAACTCTTTTCAAAGTTGCCCAAATGCCAATCCAGGTCATCATTCAGCTGAGTCTATCATCATTCATAGGGTTTTCATTATCATGTCAGTGTCTACTGAGTCATTTTACATCTTGTTCATGCTTCAGTTGTGCCTTGGCAAGTTCATTTCCCTCTCCTAGGGTTTTGAAGCCAATTTCTCTTGGACAGTCAAATCATCAGCAAAACTTGTATCCAGATGTCCATACACCTTCCCCTATCCTTAAAGTACCTTATCAAACACTTCCCATCCCATAGATCCACCAAATTCATCATTTTTCCACAAACCCTAGTTTCTAGCTACAACTTGGCAATTTTCTAGGTTGGGCCTGTGTTTTGCCCTTTTGGACCCCTTCCCCTCACTCAGTCTCTGAGATTCCACTTTCCCCTACTTCCTAACATCCCTCCCCACTCTCAAAAATTTTCCCAAGAATTTAGAAGCCCCATATCCCTTTCATTTCGCTCCATTTCGACAAAATTCCTTGTTTCACACATCGGGACAAGTCGCACTAAAATAATGTTCCAGAAAAATCAAAGATGAATTTGGGAAAACTGAGAGAGGTTTTTGTCCAAAACATGTCAAGGAAGAAAAAAGTCCTTCACTTTTTGCACAGGTGTCATGGTTTGAGAGAAATGTCAAGAATACCTTTGCCTCAGGAAAATCAAAGACACCTCTGGAGTGACCTTGGGGAAATCAATTTTTCTCCTCGCTTGGTTGGCCAAATGATTTGCTTGATGGGTAAAATGATAACTAGACACAAAGATATTTCCAATGAGCTATCATGAGCTAAATTTGGGGTTGAATAAGGCATTCAAAAGTTGACTGCAACAACACTTTTCCTTGAGGCAGCCTCATTTGGCACTTTTTGACCAGTCTTGGGAGATTTGATTTTTGACAGGTCAAATCAACTCCAAATTGAAAAATTCTAGTTGGGTTGGAAAGTCGACTCAAATTCCTTTCTAACGAGCTATCCGGCGCCCAATTCTGACATGGGGAAGGGCTTCAAAAGCCTCCTGAAAAAGCGCGACATGTCAAGCTAGGTGTGCGACATGTTGGGCTGCGCGCGACATGTCAGAGAGGCTCACAGAGTGTAATTTTCTAACTGGCGCGACATGTTGGGCTGCGCGCAACATGTCAGAGAGGCTCACAGAGTGTAATTTTCTAACTGGCGCGACATGTTGGGCAGGCTGCGCGACATGTCTAGCTAGTTTTCCCCAGCTCATGTTAGAATTGCTCAAGCCTCCGTTACTTCATCAAATTTCTTCAGATAGGCCCTTCAAACTTGTGAATAGCTGCTGGATTAGCTGAGAAACATCATGAATGTGCTTGTAATAATCAAATTGGGTAAGAATGCACGTGCACAAAGCGAGAACGAAGGTGCTCCAAGGACGGTTAGCCAAAGCACAAAAACGAAGGAAAACGCCCGATCCACTCCAAATTTTGGCCAAAGCCTCTTTAACTGAGCATGGTACTTGATTGGGGACTCCCAGCCCAAATTTCAAGAAATTTGGAGAAAATTTTGTCATTTGTGAATTTTTTTGTGCCATTTACAGGTTTTTGCTCATTAACGCGTCTCACCCCTGGTGAGACGTGTCGTCCCGGCAACCCCATTTGACAAAAACTCAGCATTTCCAGATTTTTCATGCAAAGTTACATATGCACATGGATGGACTTGAGATTTTGTCATGTTTTGGGCCTCCAAAAAGTCAAAAAACATGCAAAATTTGACTTTCTGCCACCTTTTTGAACTGTAGAAAGCTGTCTTGGGAGAATTGATTTTTGACAGGGCAAATGAACTCCAAATCCAAAAATTCTAGTTGGGTTGGAAATTAGACTCACAGACCTTTCCAACAAGCCTACGCTTGCCCAATTTGGCCACCTGCAAGTGCCCCAAACAGAGCTCCAAAGGCGCGCGACATGTCAGGCAGCTGCGCACGACATGTTGGGCAGTTTCACAGGAAATTCATCTACAGCTCAGGAATTCGCCCAGCTTTGACCAGTTTTGACTTGAGATTTTTCACTCTCTTGGATGTAATTAATGTATTTTCATGTTACCATGACACTTATTTACCTATTCTAGAATATTCATGCATGAAATAGTAAACATTTAATGAATGGATTGGTTTCCTAGTTTATAGAGGCAAGTTGTTTTGATTGCCTAGATTTCAGTGCTAAGTTTAGAAGTGGTTGAAACAGCTCCTAGAAGAATGAACTCGACCCCTAGAGGTAGGGAAAGATGTTATATCATCTATATTATGTACTTTCTTACTCATTTTCATGGTTGGACTCTTGAGGGAGAAGCTATCATTGTATTATTTCACTCTATTTCTGCAATTTTTGGCTAAGGAAGACCAGGGTTTTGCAGTCATCTTTGGGATTCTTGTGGACTCATGTGTTGATGGTGTGTTTCTCAATGTTCTTGTAAGCTTTGTTATGTGATTCATTTCCTTTCTTTACTTCTGCACATTAAACAAATGAAGTGTTAAAGTAAGAATTCATGCTTGCCATGCTCTGCTTTTAAGTTTGTTTAATTTCAATGTTTTCTACTGTTTAAGGAGAATTCAAAGTTATTGTTTGCTCTCCTTAGCTCCTCACCTGTCATTCCTAACCATCCAATTCAGTTAAAGGCATCAACGCTGTCTCCTACCTCGCCCCAAAGAACCCCCTGCAGAAACTGTGTCCAATCCTCGCACCCAAAATTGCCATCCCCTCGATTTGCCACCAAAAACCCAAAAACTCAAAAATCAATCTTTCTAATCAGTTTACTAGCCTAATATCAGTGTTACCTTATTGGTCATCTCATCTATTGGTGATCTTATGAGATAGACCGGAGAGAGCCTTCTCCTGCCCCGTAGGGCTAGCTACGAGGCTAAATGGTTTGATGTTGCCTTGAGGTTTGCCTTTCTCAGCCTGAGGTGAAATTTCAAGCGCTAACAGTATGACTAATCATTCCGGGAAAGGAGGAGAGGATGTACTTGCTTGTTGATGGGTCTGTTCTTTATTTACACCCTCTTGTTGTGTCGGTTGTTCTATTGGTAACTGATCTTCAATGTGAACTGTTTTGTCTCCCTCTGTTTCTATTATACGTCCAGATCGTAACTGAAGATCATTGCACTCCCTTAGGTCAGGTCCGATTTCTGATGTTTCTATGATTTAGAGGGATTGGACTGGTCTATTATTAGGATTGGGATTGGGTTGGGCTGGGAGTTGCGGCCTCAGATTAGACTGGGGGTTTTTTTGTAAGGCTGGCAGAGTTGGTTGAGGGAGTGGAATAGTTCCTGTTGACTGATATGTCGATCTTGGCCAATTTGTCTGCCAGGGTGAACCTTGTGAAGTAGGGGGAATCCATTGTGGAGAATATGAGTTATTCTGCCAATATGGTGGGGTGTAAGGAAAATTTGGCCAGCCGAATTGGCCTGTCTGATTCATCCATGGATTTTGAGAAGGAAACGGTTGTGATGACCAGTTCGGAACTCGGGGTGTAGATTGGTTTTGCCACATACCATATTGCTGAGAATTATACTGTGGAGGCTGGAAAGAAGAAGTTGGGTCCGAAAACATACCAGATTGCCTAGGTTGCCATTGGCGACGTTGGTTAACAAAGTATGCTGGCTTTGGTTCTTCTTCCGCTTCCTTGTATACTTCCTTCAATCCAGGAAGTGAGGGGCAGCTCTCAGTAAGGTGGTCTTTCGTACAGATAGCACATGTTTGAACTGTATCTAGTGGACATTCCTTGTGGTTGTGTTTTCTTCTGCATCGGGGGCAAAAAATTGCCAGATTCTGTTCCGCCTCCACCTGCTTTTGCTTAGCCTGCACAATATCAAGCTGCGTAGTTAATGTCCCCAGAATATTAGTTTTAAATTTTTCTAATAAATTCCCTAGTTCTACATGTGTTACTCCTTCTGTTGATATTTTCTTATCTCTAACAAACCGATCATATTCTGTTGATTTTATCCTTGTGCTACCTCTTGAACTCCTGATGCATAAATTAATGGTATCAGCAAAATTCTCTTGGTAAATATCCCCTTTTCCCATGATATTCAATGTTTCAATCCACTGTTCTTTCATACCTCAATCAATGCAGTTTCAACACATTATCAGGCAGAGGTTTAGTGATAGCATAGGGGATCTCTGTAAAATTATACTGGAAACGTTCTACGTATTCCTCTAAAAGTTTCATTTGGTCTGGCCGTCACTTTTGGAAAATTCATCTTTTAGTTCTCTCGACCTACGTAAATCCTGCATATTCCTGAGAAAGGATTCCTTATTTGCTCCCGTTGTTTTATGACTCCACCACCTAAACCCATAAACCATCTCAGAGCTGCTCCTTTCAAAGTGGAGGGGAACAACTTTAATTTCTGGGGGTCAGTGGTGTAATCGTACCCTCTACATAGCACATCGAATTCAAATAAGAATGCATCAGGGTCCTCTGATGTAAGTCCATGAAACATCGGGATGTGTTGAAGAGGGATCGCTTTCATGGGTGCATTTGCGGCAGAATCTACTATGGGATATTGCAATGTAGAAGTTTGAGTATTTGGCTGATTCTGCGCCATAGGATCAAATATGTGCCAATATCCTTCTGGAATTTCTAGGAGGGTGTTCCTAGGTTGAGGAGGAACGGCCTTGGCAGGGACTGTTTTAATGACACTTCCCTTATCTGGGATTTCTATCTGAGGGAATGGGGTGCCTTTAATATTAACTTTGGCCGCGCTCCCCTTATTTGGGCTGTTTAACAGTTGGATTATCCTAGAAGGAGACCTTGGTTCCTCTATTTCCCCTGTTTCCCCTTCTCCTTCATGAAGGTTGCTTAAATTCCCTTCCTGCAGTCATTTTGATACAAAATTTTCAATTTCTTGAAAGTCCTGTTCATCAGTCTGACTATGCACCTCAGCAAAGGCTCCAGATGGTGATGCTGTAGCCTGAAGGGAACTAGTAAGCTGTTTAGAATTAATCTTTCTGAGGTCTACTGACGGATGAGATTCGGTTTTCTTATAGATTTCGTCTATGAAGGTTGTTCGGCCAAGGGTCACCGGTCCTTTGGCTTTTTCAGGTTTGGCTGGAGGTTTGATATTCTTTTCTAGCTTTTTCTGCTTAGTCATGCACTCTTAAAAACTACTAAATCCTATTCACCAGCATTCTGCTAAGAGAGGCGGACGGTGGAGCAGGGCTTTTACATGCCTCCGTACAGGTTCTTTACCTTCCATTTTTTAAGATTCCAAACTCACCCTAGCCAGATTTGCGCCACACCACCACTACTCTGTAAAGGGCAAATGGCTATACTCCTTCCCGGCAACGGCTGCCAAAATTGTAGAGCTATAACTAGGGTCTCTCACACCTCTAATTATTCCACATTAATAAATCAATCCGGGAACATTTTGTTATTGCAAAGAGTAGCTCAATCTGAGGCTATTTGTCCGAGTAATGCTTAGTAGTATAGTGTTCAGAAGATTCAAAAGAAAACAGATGCTAGGCTATAACTAAACTAACCCAAAAGGTAAAATCACACAAGACAGTTGATCAGTCAAGGGTACGGAAGCAATAACCCATCCCTCTAGAAACTGATAAAGAAAGGAAATTAGAGCATGGACTTATAGGTCTGGGAGCTAAGCAGCGTCTTGCTGAGGCTCACTACAACCTTAAACCTTCTCTCACACCAAAACAACAAAGGCAGATAAATAAAACGGCAGAAAGTAAAGTGGAACAGCAAAATGGAAATGGAACAGTAGTAAATGGAACAACAATAATAAAATGGAACAACAATAATAAAATGGAATAGCAATCCTTGATGAATTATGGAACAACAAGCATCAACCATATGTACATGTTCTATACTAATATAGCAATCTGAGAATGATGAATGATATAACTATGTTTCTAAACAGAGTAACGCTACTTTCAAGTCCCACAAATATTATTTCACATGGATCCAATGACAGTAACATTCATACCAACACTCTGTTACAGAAATGGCTGATTAAAGATGCAATTCGACCCAGAATAGATCCAATTGTACAGTGCAGAATCATTACATAGAGAAATCGTTCATACATTGATCATAACATAGCATAGCATATCATCTAGAGGATGTATCAGATTGCTGAATAATAAAGATAAACAAACCACACGCAAATCACCGTATAATGATACAAAAGCAAGTGTCCTTCGGAGCCGGGCCCTTAGCTGCCAATGGTACACCGCCTTAGGTTACTCCAGACGCAGAGATGAAATAAGAACCAAGTCTTTTATATTAATCACATCAACAAAAGTATGACAAAACCAGGTCTTAGTGAGACTCGATGATCAAAGTTTGTTCTGAAACTTAAAATTACAAAAACAGTAGTCCTCTTTCTCAATGACGCTGTTCCTTTATATAAAAGAAATGACGGAGGTATCTAGATAATCAAAGATAAGTTAAAACAGCGATCCCTCAGGATCAAAGATCCTGAGGGATTCGCCAATCGTCTAATCCTTCTCTTTTCTTTCTCGCGTTCGCTGACTCGGTATCCCGCATTCTTTTCCTGGACTATTCAGCTCTGATTTGCTTGATCTTGTTCGCATCCGGTTCCCCTCTGGAGGGACAACAGTTATTCTTCCTCTGCTCCTCGCTTTTGGATGGAAACTCCTTGCTTCCACGTCTTCCTGCATAGAAAAACGTCAATTATTAGTACTCGAGCTTCCTTTGTCCATTCTTGCAAATTTTATCAAAATCCTTTATCTTCTTTGAATTCATAATGCAGAAAAGGTTACAATTATTATTGAAAAACCACTAGATTGCTTGTCAAAAGCATACCTTCCAAGTGCTCCACACCATGCTATGGTAGGGAAGGGACCAAGACGTGCCAAAGTTTATAAATATTGTTCATACCCTTCATACAAAGTTTGGTATCAAAGATTCTCAGTGGAATTTGGTACTCAAGTACCACAGTTGTATACACAAGTACATCTAGGATGAGATGGAGTTCCTGAACATATCCTCACTTAACGTTGCCCATTGATACGATGTCAAGGTTAAGTAGAAATTTAAACAGAAGAAGTGATACTTTGGATCTATGAATTTGAAGCAAGGGAAAGGTCCCCCCCAAACCGCAGAAAAAATGACAAAGCTAAGGTGGGGTGATCCAAGAAACCCGTTGAATCCACAAGGAAATAACAACACCACAAAGACAAAGGACATAGGGAAATGGTATGAGTTCCATAAGAGCCCCACTCACAACATAAGTGAGTGTCAAGCCAAACAATCACTAGTGGCCAACTTGAAGGCTTTTGAATCATATGCATGTTTTGACTCTGAGTTAGAACCCAATAAGGGGAATGACAAAGGAAAGTAGATTATTGATGCGGAGCCTAGTGCCACAATTTCCACCACTAAGATCTAGAATATTGAGCCTAAATATCCAGAGGAGGGGGAGAAACTGTTCCACTCATAGATGTGGGTGAAGGGTTCTTCGCTGCAGTTCATTATCTATAGTGGACGCCAAAAGAACCTCATTTGAACAGAGGTCATGAAGTGGTTATGCCTACTGACCACACCAAACCTACAGCTGTACACCATTGGGTGGCTTCACCAAGGACAAGATCTCCACATCAGCTAGTAGTGCCACCTTCCCTATAACATCAAGCCCTTCACAAATGAAGTACTGTGAGATGTTGCTCCTCTTGAAGTTTGTGGTGTATTATTATGGCAACCATACTTGTGGAAGCATCATGTTGTTTATGACTCTAGGCCTCACACTATTATTATTTCTTTAGGCAATAAGTTATGCATGATAACAAAGGTAGAACCGCCTACTACCATCTGTTTGATATCTGCGAAGAATTGCAGTAAGATAATTTCCCAAACCAGGAAATTTGTCTTCCTTATGATTTGCCCTTAGGGCAAGAAGAAGATTATGTCCACATCCACATCCTCTAGACAGGGCTCCTCCGCATGGCAACAACAATGGATAAGGTTGTGGAGGAGTACAAGGACATCTTCACCTCACCCACAGGGGCACCCCTACATTGTGAGGTCAAGCACTCCATCGATATGATCCCGAGTGTGCTGCTACCCAACAAATTGATCTATTGATGCTCTGTTTTAGAGAAAAATGAAATCAAGAGGAAGATTCAAGAGTTGTTTCAAAAATAGCAGATTAGGCCAAGTTCATCATCATGTGGGAGCCTGATCATGTTGGTATAGAAGAAGGACAAGACCTGGAGATTCAGTATTGACTATCGGGCATTGAATAAGATCATTATTAAAAATAAGTATCCAATCCCATGTTTTGATGATATTCTAGACCAACTCAAGGGGGCCAAATATTTCAGCAAGATTGACTTGAAGTTTGTTTATCACCAGGGACCAATTGAACCCTCTGATGTGTGTAAGACTGCCTTAAAATCCAGTGGGGGAATTTTTGAATGGTTGGCCATGCCTTTTGGGTTAGTGAATGCCCCTTAACCTTCATGAGGTTGATGGATGTCATATTGTGACCCTTCACCAACTCATTCGTGGTAGTGTATTTGGACAACATCCTAATCTTTAGCCAGAGTTGGGAAGAGCACCTCCACCATTTTTGACAGGTCCTCCAAACCCTACGATAACACAAATTGTGTGCCAATTTGGAGAAATTCACTTTTTCTATGAACCAAGTTTAATATCTGGGGTACATCATTGATGAGCGGGGTGTGCATGTGGACCCAACTAAGATACAAGTTATTTTGGATTCACTAGCCCCAACCACTCTAACAAAGCTCCACAGCTTTCTCGGTCTTTCCAATTTCTACCCGAGGTTCATGTTGGGGTTCTCTCATATCACTTGGCCTTTGAGTCAAGTCACCAAGGGTGGAGCGAAAGCAAATTCATTTGGTCTGAGTCCCAACAGAAGGCATTTTCTATGTTGAAGAATCACCTCTGCTCTACACC
>APFE031225731.1:0-29401 GCA_000404065.3 Pinus taeda | reverse complement strand
TTCCACTCATGTGTCTTTCAATGGTATTTGAGTTATATCTTTTCTGACCGATATATAATTGCATATACTGGATTTTACGCTTGTGTTTGTATCGTTCTTTGCGTGTGTAGGTATCTGTTCACGAGGAGCGTGAGGATTGTGACCAGCCAGAGCAAAGGAGCGGGAGCGGCGTTTCTTCTACAACTACTAGTGTTGGATTCCAGGTAGATCATCATGAACGATCTTTGATTTATGCAATTAGGAACCTGCGTGTAGCGTGGTGTGATTGTTGCTAGACCCGTGTTGGGCTAGTGGGATTGCCTTTGTCCGCAGAGGAGATTTACCAGTTCAACAACCATATACACTTGGGTGGCCTAACCAAGGGAAACATCTTCGCGTCAGCTAACAATGTCACCTTCCATACAACATGAAGCCGTTAACATATGAGGTATTGTGTGATGTTGCTCCTATTGAAGTTTGTGATGCTTTATTATGCTAGCCATACTTGTGGAAACGACATGTTGTGCATGAGTCTAGGCATTGCAGTGTTATTATTACTTTGGGCAATAAGTTTTAGAGGATACTGGAGGTAGCACTGCCTACCATTTTTTCTTTGATCACTACAAAGCAATGTAGTAAGATCATTTCCCACACCGAGAAATTTATTTTCTTATGATCCACCCTCAGGGAAAGAAGAATATTACGGCCACAACCCCCATAAAGGGCTCCTTCGCATGGAAACAACATATAGATAAGGTTATAGAGGAGTACAAGGACATCTTTACTTCACCCATAGGGGTTCCGTTACACTGACAAGTCAAGCACTCCATTGATTTTACCCTGGGGATGTCGCTACCCAATGGACCCATATATTGATGCTCTGTTCTCAAGAATGATGAAATCAA
The DNA here is from genome assembly GCA_000404065.3 of Pinus taeda. Taxonomy (NCBI): domain Eukaryota; kingdom Viridiplantae; phylum Streptophyta; class Pinopsida; order Pinales; family Pinaceae; genus Pinus; species Pinus taeda. Next base: position 28,517 of record APFE031225731.1, on the reverse strand, counting down.
GAGGCAGATTCAGGAGTTATTGGAGAAGGGTCACATCAGGCCAAGTTCATCACCCTATGGGAGCCCAATCATGTTGGTATGGAAGAACGACTGGACCTAGAGACTCTATATTTACTATCAAGCACTGTACAATATCAATTCGGAATAGGTAACCAATCCAATGGATGGATGACCTTTTGGACCAACTCAAGAGGGGAAAGAATTTCAGCGAGATTAACTTGAAGTTCAGTTATCACGAGGTATCAATTGAACCCTATCATGTGTGGAATAATTCCTTCAAATCCAATTCAATCCAATGAGGGACTTTTCAAATGGATGGTCATGCCTTTTGAGTTGACGAATGCCCCCGCAACCTTCATGAGGTTGATTGAATAAATCTTACAACCCTTAACCAACTCATTTGTGGTGGTGTATTTGGATGACATTTTGATCTTCAGCCAGAGTTTGGAACAAAATCTCCACCATATTTGACACGTCCTACAAGCTCTATGGTAACACAAGTTGTGCGCCAATTTGGACAAATGCACTTTTGGTATGACCCAAGTTCAATATCCAGGGTACATCATTGATGAGCATGGTGTACATGTGGACCTAGCTAAGGTACAAGTCATTTGGGATTGGGTAGCCTTAGCAAATCTAACAGAGCTATGCAAATTTATAGATCTTACAAACTTCTACCACATGTTTGTGTTGGGCTCTTCTCATATCACTTGGCCTTTGAGTTAAGTCACGAAGGGAGGAGTGAAAGTGAAGTTATTTTGGTCTGAATCACAACAAAAAGTGTTTGACGATTTGAATAATCACGAATGATATGCACCAATACTCACATTACCAGACCTACAATAACCATTTGATATCAAGAAAGATGCCTCTAGCTATGTTATTGGTGTAGTTCTTACTCAGTAGGGGAATCCAGTGGCATATCACAGTGAAACAATTTCATAAACAGTCCAGAAGTATCCCACCTATGACAAACATATGTATTTCATTATGCAGTCATGCTAAAAAGGGAAGCATTACATTATGGGGAAGAAAACAATCATCCACACAAACGATCAACCCCTATACTTCGTACAAGCACAAGGGAATTTGCAGAATGATTACCATATGAAATGATCCACATACTTGCAACTATTCCATTTGAACATTAAGTCAAGAAAGGAATCACCAACAATGTTCCAGACTGCCTTAGCCAACCATAGGTCATGGCATTGACCACTATGCTCGACTCTTATTAGCATGAGACTGCAGGGTGGCCACATCTTTACAAGAGCATTCCAGAATTCAACAACACATACCATATGCCACTAGAAGGAAAGAAAGTTCCAAATTTTCATCTCCAGGAAGAATTATTATTCCACCTAGGAAAACTCTATGTTCCTTCAAGCAAGGATGCCAAGATGATTTGAGAGGCACACTATAGTAGGGTCACTAGAGATTTCGGGGTAGAGAAAATAGTGGCAGTGCTGCAAAAGTATTTTTATTGGTTGACCCTTCCACAAGATGTTGGGAAGTACATCAAATCCTCCACTGCATGCGCCATTGCCAAACCAACCATCAAGAAGAAAGCCATATATACACCTATTCCTACTCCTAGTCGACCTTTAGAATCAATCTCCATGAATTACTTGTCAGGCCTTCCTTCTACTAAGCATGGCAATGATTTTGTTTTCAGGGTTGTGAACAAGTTCTCTGACATGGCCATTCTCGCGACATGCAAAAAGCGTATGACAACAGAAGCCAATGCTAAGATATTCTTTAACTGGGTACATTTTCGGATCCCATAGTCCATTTTCTTAGATCGTGACAACATGTTCCTAATTAAATTTTGGTAAAGTCTCTAGTTGATGTTTTATACCTAGCTCACTGAGTTCATGCATTTCCACCCCAAAATTGATGGCTCAACAGAGGTTGTCCACAAGATGATCGTGAACATTTTTCTTATGCACAAATCAAAAAATCCACACACATGGGATGAAAGCCTCCCCTATGTCCAACATAACTACAACAAAGTTCTCAATAGCTCAACTGGCCACAACCCCTTTCAGGTTGGGTTTGGATTCTAGAAGATAAGCCCCATTGATGTGGCCATACCATTTGAAACTATTAAGGAAGCTGATAGGGCTAACAAATTATTTGAGCGCATTCAACACATATGCGAGTAGGTGCATGACATATTGCACATAGCCAATTCTAAGTACAATCAACATCATGATCAACATCAAGTGACACACAAGTTCTAGGTGGGTGATAAAGTTTGGTTACATTTGCAAAAGGATTGCCTTGTTGGGCCCCACCTCAAGCTTCGCCCACTCTGATATGGGCCTTACACCATCACTAAGGATCTAGGGGGCAATGATTTTGAGTTGAGCATTCCACCATTCATTGGTTGACACCGAGTTTTTAATGTGGAATGCCTTCGCCCATACTTTCCACCAATACTAGACACATCAAATATTGGAGAAAACCTCGCACTAATAGAGTCAAACCCAGACTACATCGAACAGGCCACAAGTGACGAGATTATGGACAAGTATATCAAGAACACTCGCCAGCAAAATATAGAACTATATCAGCTTTTCGAAGCTTCCCAACACATGCACCAAGGTAAGTGGCTCACTAGGGACCAAGTTCAGCAGAAGTTTCCCCATCTCATGGAGGCACTCAATGCAATGGACATAATTGCTTCCTCGGGGGGGGGGGTGAATAATCGAGGTGGATATTGGTGGCTAATCACCTATTCCAGTTGGACCCCTATGATTTTTTCTTTTCATCTTCCTTAATTGCAACATAACTTACTATTTTCAGTAGTTTTTTAGGTCCTCAACTTCTAAAGCCATTTTGAGGGACTAAAAGATGTTTTTAGGGAAAATAAAGAGATTGTAAAGTCCCAATCTCAATGATGGATTTGGTTTTGGGTTACTCTTTGAGATCTTCAAAATGAGGTCTTATGATAACCAAATGGAGATCGTATGCCAAAGTTAAGGCCCTCGGAAGTTGATGTACCAATTTACCCAAATGGGCCCCACAGTTTTGGTGCTTCATCTCCTAGGGTTAGGTTTTTGGAGGTTTAGGATTTCCCATTGTTTCTCAATAATAAATAGGCCTTTGAGCCTCATTGTAACATAGTTCAGAGGCATGTAGCTGCCACATCTCTTCTAAGAGATAAGCTACTATCATCAAAGCTAGTTTATTTCCATTTTTGTATGCAAGAACCTTTTAGTTCTTTGATATTAATGAAACAAAGTTTTATTTCTATTGCATCTCTGTGTTTATGTGTATATCTATATTTTGTTGCATTCCTACATAAGTTTGGATCAGTGGTATTAGAGCGGTCTTCTATTTCTCTATTTTTATTTGCATTCCCCCAATGAGGCCATTGTATAAGGAGTTAGGGCTCGAACTGGTTGAAACTTTGCAAGACCAACCTCTCAAGCCCTGATGGCCTCCCATGGCGGAAGAAAAAAAGATAAATGACAAGAGATAATTTCAAAATATTGCTTGAGGAAGCCTGTAAGTGACAAAGGAATGTGATGATGGATAAATTTGCCCAGATCCTTCGATGACTACCCACATGCGACACATATTCATCTAGCAGCCACTCTTGAGGCACCATTCCTTTTAAGGTACAAGTCAACTTTGACATTCCCATATTTGAAGTATGTATAGATGCAGACAATGTAGATAGATGATTAAATCTACTTGAAGGATATTTTTTAGTTCATGACTTTTTCAATCGAGAAAATATTTCTTTTTCAAACCTCAAAGATTCCACACATACTAACGACTAGTGGGAAACCTACTATGAACAAACCACACCCACATGGAATTGTTTCTAAGATGCCATCAAGGAACAATATTACCTTTTTTGGAGATATGAAGATAAATAGATAAAGTGGACCATGCTATTGCCGTGAAGGGACTAAAATGTGTCAGAGTTCACAATTTTTTTCCATAACCTTCACACAAAGTTGGGTATCAATGATTCTGAGTGGAATTTAGTACTCAAGTAACGTGACTTCCTACACAAGTACATCCAAGATGAGACACATTTCCTGAATGTTTTGTCACTTGTTGCAACATATCAATACACTCTTAAGATAGAGCAGAAATTTTAAATAGAAGAAGCAAGAACTTGGATCTACATCTCTGAAGCAAGGGAAAGGATCCCCCAAATCACAAAAATAAGGATAAATCCAAAGCACAGTGACCGAGCACAACCCACAGAAGCCACAAGAAAATAACAACACCATGAGGACAAGTAATGACACAGGGAAATGGTATGAGGTCCATAAGAGCCCCACTCACAACACAAGTGAGTGCCGAGCAAAATAGTCACTAGTGGTCAAGCAGAAGGATTCTAAATTAGATGCATGTTTCAACTATGAGTAAGAAAATGATAAGGGGAATGACAAGGGGGAGTAGATTATAAATGCATAGCCTAGTACCACCATTGCCACAACCAAGAACCAAAAGGTTGAACCCAAAGATAAAGAAGAGTGGGAGGGGCTCTTCCACTCACAGATGTGGGTGAAGGGTTTTCCGTTACAGTTCATTATCAATAGATGGAGCCAAAATAACCTCATTTCACTAGAGGTCATGAAGCGGCTAGTCCTACTGACCACATCACACTTACACCCATACACGATCAGGTGGCTTCACTAAGGCCGAGATCTCCACATCAGCCAAGAGTGTCACCTTGCATACAACACCAAACCCTTAACATATGAGGTATCGTGTGATATTTCTCCTCTTGAATTTTTTATGTTTAATTAGGCCAACCATACTTGTGAAAGAATCATGTTGTGTATGAGCTTAGGCCTAGCACTATTATTACTTTGGGTAATAAGTTGTATAGGATATTGGAGGTAGCACTGTCTACTATTGTTTCATTGATTACTACAGAGAAATGCAGTAAGATCATTTCCTAGACTAAGAAATAGGTTATCCTTATGATTTTCCCTAAGAGAAAGAAGAATATTGTGGCCATGACCTCCATACAAGGCTACTCCACATGGCAGCAATAGGTGGAAAAGTTTGTAGAGGAGTATAGGGACATCTTCACCTCACCCAGAAGTGTAAATCTATAGTATTAGATCAAGCACCCCATTGATTTGGCCCCATGTATGTTTCTACCCAATGGAACAACCTATTGATGCTCTATTATGGAGAATGATGAAATCAAGAGGCAGATTCAGACACTATCATAGAAAGGGCACATTAGGACAAGTTCATCACCCTGTGGGAGTATGATTGTGTTGGTATAGAAAAAGGACAAGACTTCGAGACTCTCTATTAACAATGGGGTGCTGAAGAAGATCATTGTTCAGAGTAGATATCCAATCCCACAGATTGATTACCATATGGATTGTCTCAACGAGGGGAAATAATTCAGTAATATTGACTTCAAGTATAGTTATGACGAGGTATTGATCAAACCCTTGGATGTGTGTAAGACTGCCTTTAAATAATAGGAGGGATTTTTCAAATGGATGGTCATGCCTTTCTGGTTAATGAATTCCCTCACAACCATCATGACGCTAATGGATGACATTTTGCAACCATTCACCAACTCATTCATGGTGGTGTATTTAGATGAAATTATGATCTTCAGCCAGAGTTCGGAAGGACACTTCTACGATATTTGACAGATCCTCCAAACCCTGCAACAACACAAGTTGTGTGCCAATTTGTAGAAATTCACTTTTGTTATGACCTAGGTTCAATATGTAGGGTACATCATTGATGAACAGGGTGTGCATGTGGACCCAGCCAAGATACAAGCTATTCAATATTAGCTAGCCCCAGTGACTCTCATAGATCTCCATATCTTTTTAGATCATGCGAATGTATACACAGGTTCGTGTTGCGGTTCTCTCATTTAACTTTTCCTTCGAATCAAGTCACCAATGGAGTAGTGAAAGAGAAGTTATTTTGGTATGAACCTAAATAGAAGGTGATTTCAGATTTGAAGCATCGTCACTTCTCTACACCAGTAGTCACATTACTATACTTGCAACAACCATTTGCGATTGAGACAAATACCTCCAACTATGCTATTGGTGCATTTCTTACTCAATAGGTGCAACAAGTGGCATATCATAGTGAGACACTTTCAGACACAATCTAGAAGTATCCCACCTATGATAAAGAGATGTATTCTATTGTGCAGGACTACTGAAAATGGAAGAATTACATTCTGGGAAAGGAAATGGTCATCCACACAGACGACCAAACCCTTCAGTTCATATAGACACAAAGGAAGTTGTAGAAGGATCGTCATAGAAAATGATCCACATACCTACAACAATTCCATTTGAACAATAAGTAAAAGAAGGGAAACACTAGCAATGTTGTAGGCTCCCTCAGCTAACCATTGTGTTTGACTCTTGTATGCACAAGACTGCAGGTTGGCTAGATATTGACAAGAGCGATCCAAAATTAGGAAATACATACCATATGCTCATGGAAGGAAAGAAAGTTCCAATTTTGACCTCCATGATGTGCTATTATGCCACCTGGGACACCTTTGTGTTCCTTCAATCGAGTGTGCCAAGATTACTTGGGAGGCGCACTATCGTCGGGTTGCTGAAATTTTGGGGTAGAGAAAGCATGGGCAATGCTACAAAAGTATTCTTATTAGCCAAACTTTTGAAATGATTTTGGGAGGTACATCAAATCCTACACTCCTTGCGCCATTTCCAAAACAACCATCGAGAAGCAAGGCCTATTTACTCCTGTTCCTACTCCTAGTCGACCTTGCGAATCCATCTCCATGGATTACATATCAAGCCTTCCTTCTACAAAGCATGGAAATGACTTTGTTTTAATGGTCATCGACAAATTCTCTACGATGACAATTTTAGCAGCCTATAAGAATAGTATCACAACAAAAGCCACTTCTAAGATCTTCTTTGAATGGGTGTGGGTACATTTTGGGATCCGACAATCCATTATCTTAGATCAAGACAACAAGTTCCTAAGTACATTTTCATCAAGTCTTTGGTCGATGTTGGATACCAATTTCACCAAGTCCATGACTTTCCACCTCCAAATTGATGACCAAACAAAGGTCATCAACAGGATGATCAAACACATTATGCTTATGTACAACTAAAAACATCCATGCACATGGGATGAAATGCTCCCCTATATCCAACACAACTACAAGAGAGCTCTCCATGGCTCAACTCGCCACAACCCATTTCAGGTTGGGTTCGGATTCCAGCCACTATGTCCCAATGATATGGACATACAATTTACAACTATTTAGGAAGATTAAGCTCATGTCTAGTTTGAAGTTGATGGGGCTAATAACTTTGTTGAGTGCATTCAGCACATATTACAACATGTGCATCACATATTGGATAAAGCCTATTATAAGTAAAAGTATTGTCATGATCAGCATCAAGTGCCATACAATTCCAAGTGGGAGACAAAGTTTGGTTACATTTGTGGAAGGAGCATCTTGTTGGGCCCCAATGCGGGCTTTTTCCACCACGAGATGGGCCTTACACCATCAATAAGGCTATAGGGGATAATGATTTCGAGCCCAGCATTCCACCATTCCTTAGCTTGCACCCAGTATTCAATGTGGACAGCCTTCAACCATACTTTATGCCATTGCTAGACACATGAGATATTGTAGAAAAATTCACACCAATAGAGTTAAACCCAAACTGCATGAAACAGGCCATAAGTGATAATATCATGGACATGTAGATTAAGAACATTAATGAGCAGAAGATCCAACTATATTGGGTTGTCAAAGCTGGCCAACTCCTGCACCAAGGCAAGTGGCTCACCATGGACCAAGTTTAGTAGAAGTTTTCCCATCTCATGGAGGCACTCAACCCAATGAGGACCATTTCTCTCTACGGGGCAAAGACTAATGTAGGTGGATATTGGCGGAAACATTCCTATTCCACTTGGATGCCCTCCGTTGTTTCTTTTTAGTTTCCTTGTTTGTTTTGAGGTACTAAAAGATGCTTTAAGGGAAAATAGAGAGACCATAAAAGTCCCTAACTAATTTATTTGCTTTCCTCGATCATCCTATTTGAGATCTTCAAAATGAGGTATTATTTTAGCCAAACAAAGATTGTATGTGAAATTACAACCCCGAGAAGTAGATGTACCAATTTACCTAAACGAGGCAAAACATTTTGGTGTTTCATCTCCTACAGTTAAGTTTTTGGATGTTTTGGGTTTTCCATTATTTTTGAATAATAATTAGGGATTTGAGCCTCATTGTAACATAGTTCAAAGGCATCTAGCCATGAAATCTCTTCTCAGAGATAAGATACCATCCCTCGAGCTAGTTTATTTCCATTTCTATATGTAAGCATATTTGTGTTCTTTGGTATTAATAAAACAAAGTTTTATTTCTAATTAATCTCTGCGTTTATGTGTATATTTGTATTTTGTTTCATTCCTACATAAGTCTGGATCACTATATGATTAAGTCGATGGCTTGATTGGTTTGAGGGGAATGTTGTGAGGAAATAAACCCTTATTGACACCGAAATAACTAATTCCTAGTGGATAATATTCTTTGTCCAATGTATAAAGAAGTAGACGGGGAAATGGAAATAATCTAAGAGACTATGGCACATTCAAGGATATCTCTTTCATAGCACCATGTAAGTTATGGGGGAAGAGAATCTAGTTGAGTGGGAGCATTGTAGTTGAAATTGTCCAATGTATAACTACTACTTCCATGTTAGTGTGTGAAATTTGTGAGTTTAGTTGAGGGAGAGAAATTAAAAGTATTGGAATAACTAATTTTCCCCTGTAGATTCGGGTATGGCCATTGTAATAGAGTGCCTATGGTTGGATGGAATACTCTTTGTTGGCACCTATTTGATGAAAATTTATTTAAAACATAAATAATTTTTTATTGTTTACTAATAAGTAGTATGTTGGGCATGGAATCCCCCCCGAGGCATTTTTTGGGTCTCAAAGCCCAAGTTTTGACTGAATTTTGTTGTAAAGCTCCGCGAATTGTGGACATGGGGCGTGAAAGTATAATAGAGTCACAGGGTTGTCTGCCCTAGTTTTGTAATGTAATGTCGGCTGGATAGACCTATCCATGGTCCACAGACCATGGGATTATACAAATAGAGAAAGGCTCTAAGTGTAAAAGATAATGGTAGAGAATAATAACAAGTCTAAGTGGTTGAGTCACGAGTTTAAAGTGTGCCTTTGGGTCATACAGTAGGAGAAGGCTCTGCAGCTGAGTGCGCAAAGGCCTAGTAGTCCAAAACTAAGTGCGCGGACCCTTGCAGCTGAGTGCACAGGGCGAAGTTGAGTCTGTAACCGAGGAAGAAATTAATAAAGAGAAGTTTTATGATAATTCTATGTATCTGTTCTTGGGTTAATGCATGTTTGATAGAATTTGCAAATATACTGTTTATTTACTGTGCGCATCTGTACGAATGGTTTATGTTATTAAGTATAACTTAGAGCATGAAAGTAAGCTAGGATAATAAACTATCATTAAATAACAGTAAAGTCTTGGTAATAAAATAGAAGCGCAGTGTTTAGCCCCTAAGTAGGGTTGCGCATAGGTAGTGTATCGGATCGTGGCGTATGGGAAAGTGCACAAAGAAACCTGCGCACAAGGTCAAACCACAGACCCCTTGACCTCATCAGACATCTCCAGGGTGTGGAAACATGGTTCTAGCACCCTCCCATACTACTGTGGGTGAGACCTCAGTTTGCACTCCCTAGACTATTGCCGAAAGGGCGAGCAGTACGGGGACTTTTTTGGCTAAATGAACTCTGAACTTGGGTCAGGCCCCAATAAGACAACAAATGGTTTTGTTGCAGGGACTGGGATCTACATAATATGTTTGATGTCGTGTCACTGGAATCCGAAAAAGAAAGGAATTGAAGAGTGGTTGGACAGGAAGATTCATGAGTTGACGACGCAGGAAAATAGGAATCCACGATTATTGAAGGAAGAATGGTTAGATTGCCACTTATATATGCAAATCCACAAAATTTTCTTTGCATCCTTTCCCTTTGAGTTGTGCGAGTGGGTCGTGAAGCTAGCAGACTGTCAGGGAAGGTGTAGGCTTGACAAACCTATTGTGTGGACTCCAAAGTTCATGTGCAAACTGGAAGCATCGGAAGATAAGATCACACGCATTGTGAAACCTTTGCTTTATAAAATCATAGGAGGGTTTATCACCGAGTTCACGGTAGATACTTTAGTTAGCTATAGGGAGGTGGAATGATGCTTCCTCAAGTGACGACGAGGTAAGTACGTTAAATATTTGAACACTTGGATTAAGATACTACTGTGTGAAAAGTGGGTTATGCGAATAAATTGATGTTTGGGGCTATGCAAAGTGGGAGGATCTATAGAAACAAAGGTAACGTAGAATGAGAAACTAACTGCTTGATTTTACCTCTGCGAGAAAGTGAAGAAGAGCTCATGAACGTCTCACCAAGAAGTGAAATCAATTTGATAAAGTAGCAATTCTGCGCATACCAGTTCCACCTACACCACCACCAGTTTCACCACCATCAACCCCCTCTTCACCCACACCACCTCTTCCACCACCTTAGTTCAATATGGCAAGCGCGATAAAGTTGCGGGTGTTCAAAGGAGTAGGGAATGAAAATTTGAACCAATTTTGGTTTGTGGTAAATGTTGTATGGGAAGCATAGGGAGTCACGGATGACAATATAAAGAAAGCAACACTGGTCAGTGCTTTACAGAATCGTGCACTGATGTGGTACATTAAGAATTCCAATGACAATACAAATGTAGGGATCGCAGATATCCAAGCTGCGGTAAACAAGGAATTTAGCAGGCCAAAATCAGAGACATGGTCGATTATCAAATTTAAGGAAATTGCAATGTTTCCAGGAAAGACCCCCCTGGGAGCTAGATTAGAGATTGAAGGGTATGATTCGTGAAGCCAACATGACCTTTATTGATGGTCAGCACTGTGCATGGTTTTTAACATTGCTAACACCACATATAAGGAACGCATTGTCACAACAGAAGCTATTCACTTAGGCTAAGGCCTTGGAGATTGCAATGAGATTGAATAAGAACTCAATACAAGATCCTAACCTAGGAGTCCAACAAATACATGTGCAATTGAAATACTTGTGTCTTGAGATGGAGAGTTTTAAATAATAGAGGACAACTCTCCCAGAAGCATGTGAGGAGGTATGGTGCATAAAGTGCAAAGACCAGGGACATGACAACGACCATTGTCCAGTCTTCCTAAACTACCTGGTGGGAGGAGGATCAATGCCATTGAGACCAGAGACACAAGCTAGCCTAAGCGCGATGCCTACAATGGTGCGCGATTTGTCAGATAGGAGGGAAGTATGCTACAGAGAACTGATACCATTATAGAAGCATACGCAGACTTCCCAGGAGTTGTTTTGTACTTTCTATAGGTTAGTAGGCCACGATGAGTGCACCTGTATTAATTATGAATTTATGATGGATCGGACTCCTACCTACAGAGTTCAGAAAAAACACGGGCCCTCGATCAAAATGCAGCGATGGCGTGTGCTAGATTTCAGGGGCGCAGATGAGGTTGAGGTGGAATGGGACCAAGAAGAGGTCGCATCAAGCTAATTTGTTACAATTATAGAGGGCTAGGGCATTATGCCCATGATTGTACAAATCTAATGAGGGAATCATGCATATATTGTACCCAGTTTGATCATGAGACAGAGGACTGTCCCATGCTGATATCGAGGTTGTGCGACAGGGGAGCACTGCAACCTCCCCCAACTCAGAACCTGCAAATGATGAGGTCTGAGCCACATGAGGAAGACTCGAATGTAAATATCGTTCTCCAAAGTGATATAACGATAGGAGATGACAAAGGCAAGAAGCCCAAAGAGAGTTCCTGGGTTCGCAAGCCTCCAACAAAGGAACTAGAATTTGATTTGGAGTGCGCTAAGGAGACATTCATGGAAGCTAAGAATAGCTTCGTGGAGGCCTCCATTTTAGGTAGTAAAGACAAACTGGAACTAGAAATGGACCCATCAATTCTCACTACCTTTTTGGAGACATGCATGAAGCTACTGCGTGATAGTAAGGCTATGAAGGGACTACAAGAACTCATAACTAGATGTGCTGGGACCACGCCAGGAGAACTATATGTAGTCTCCAAGCTCGGGAAGCACACAACGTGAACATGAAGAGAGATGAGATTGACTGTGAAATTCAGAGAATATGAAATGGATCAAGTGATTTTGGATCTAGGATCGAATTCGAACGTCCTGCCAAAGAAGACATGGAAGAGCATGGGTAGGCCTATGTTGCAATGGTCTCCTATTCAATTGTGAATGGTGAACTAGCAAAGGATCCTAACTATGGGAAGATTTCAAGGAATAATGATGGATATCGAAGGTGTGAGCGTGCTTACATATTTTGAAGTGATAGAGATTGTTGATGACAAGAATCGCTATCCCACACTACTTGAAATAGATTGGGCCACTGACATGAAGGGAGTGATAAATCTAAAGAAGTGAAATATGATTTTTGAGAAAAAGTCACAGCGCGTAGTGGTACCTTTAGAACTTACGGAAGGATCACAATACACAGAGCAATGCATGAAAATGATAGTGATGATGATCTAGGCTATATTTACAAGATAACTATGTGGAAGTAGGAATGGATGAATCCAACCACGGATGGCAAAATTTCGTTGGAGCACGAAAGCTCCCGCACCTCAAACTCGGACGAGGAGATATAATGGTGGTAGAACAAGTTACATGAGTTAACCACACTCAATTGCAACATGATGATAAGGTCACTCCACTGCATGACAATAGAGGTAATATATCTTCCTATGTATGACGGGTTGAGAAAGGTTGATGATTTCTTGAACAAATTGGAAAAAAAAGTGTCGGAAAAACAATGATTCGATGCTCTAAAATGGGCACTGGTAGGGTACGCATCAAATAAGTTTTGAGGACTGGCACGAATGCAAAAGGATGATGCTCATGTAGTTTGGAAAGCTTTAGATATGGATGAAAACTAGGTATGAAGAACAAAATAGCCTACACGCCCACCTCTCCAGATGGGTACAGGCATATGGTGCACAACCTGCATTAATGCAAACCATCCTTGCGATAAGAGGATGTCCAACAAGCAAGAGTGGAAAATATGATGGTGCGAATGATGACTAGGAAGTATGATAAGACCAAGCATGCCAAAGATTATCTGTGTGGAAGCCTTTGACAAAGTATGTGAAGCACTGAACATGGTCCACCATGCGAAGCGAACTAACTGGGACCTACGCGTACCAATGGTTTTATGGGCTTATAGGACCATGTGCAAAAACCTGACCGTGCAGGGACTTCCGAAGCTTAAGTATGAAGTAGAAGTTGTAATCTCTATGGAGCATGAGAAGCCTAGTCCACGCTTAAGAACACCCATAGATACGATGGTTCACGAAGCCTAGAAAGGAGTCACACAACCTCAAGAAAAAAAACACATGGGTCATGAGGAAGAAATCCAATAGGGGAACCTTAGACTCCAAGAACTTGAAGAAGAATGGGTACAGTTAAGAAAGAAAAGCGTGCTGGTGGATGCAAAAGTCAAGAAACTAAAAAACGAGGTAAAGGAAGAGTTTCTTACCAAAAAAATTAGGATGGTAAGGAAAGGTGAATATGATCATACTAACAAGTTTGAAAACTATCGCCATAAATTGATTAGTCTAATGCCTTGGCTTGGACCTCATATTGCTAAGCATAGTGACCAGGGTATTGCATTGAAAATGATGAAGTGTGCGAGGAAGACCGTAATAATAAAAGGTGGGGATTCTCCAGGAATTATGATAGAGGATAGGATAAAACTCTATACATGTGGTGGGGCCACTTGACTAGCCAAGGGAAGGATATTCTTGGTGCTCCAGGCAATTGGAAGGGAGCGTGCGACTATAAAATATCCTACCCAGAAGCTACGCAATATTGGAGACGCGTGCAGAAGCAAAGAGTCACAAGGTCAACGACCGCACACTAGGTGCTGCATTGTTGCACAGGTTGGCCAGAAAGTGACCATTGAAGTCACTATTTATGATGAGATGCTTGACTTGAGGCCAAATGGAGGAGGCGATAGGCATTTAAGATGAAATTTATGGGCAAGATTTGTGAAAATATGCCACCAAGGGAGCAATAATGAACTGGAATTGGGGGGAAAGGTTGAATTAAAATTCATAAAGTACTATAAAACACAAAGGGCTGCCCAAAAGATGACACTTGGTCATCTATGAATTGAGCGATTGAGCAGAGCGCTGACTGTTGTGATCTAAGCATTGATTGAGCCCCTGAATTCATGAGTGATAGATTGTTGCACAATATATCTAGCAATCAGTAGCTTAGTGCGCTGTTGTCCTCGCAGTTCAAGAATAGTTGGTCGTCGGACTGACAGAATGACTGGAACGTGAGTCGTGATGTTTGTGTTAGGGGCTTGTTGGGCATGGAATCCCCCCCCGAGGCATGTTTTGGGGCTCAAAGGCCAACTTTTGAGCGAATTTTGTTGTAAAGCTCTGCGAATTGCGAGCGCAGGGCATGCAAATATAATAGAGTCACAGGGTTATCCACCCTAGTTTTTAATGTAATGTTGGCTCAATAGGGCTACCCACGATCCACAGACCATGGGATTATATAAATAGAGTGAGGCTCTAAGTGTAAAAGATAATGGTAGAGAAGAATAACAAGTCTAAGTGGTTGAGCCATGCATCTAAAGTGTGTCTTTGGGTCATAGAGTAGGAGAAGGCTCTACAACTAAGTGCACAGAGGCCTAGTAGTCTACATCTAAGTGTGCAGACCCTTGTAGCTGACTATGCAGGGCAGATTCAAGTCTGTAATCGAGGAAGAAATTAATAAAGAGAAGCTTTATCATAATTTTGTGTATCTGTTCTTGGGTTAATGCATGTTTGATAGAATTTGCAAATATATTATTTATTTACTACGTGCACTTGTATGAATGATTTATGTTGTTAAGTATAACTTAGAGCATTCAAGTAAGCTAGGATAATCAACTATCATTGAATACCAGTAAAGCCTTGGGTAATAACACAAAAGTGCAATCTTCAACCCCTGAGTAGGGTTGTGCATAGGTAGTGTATTGGACTGCGAGGTATGGGAAAGTGCATGAAGCAACCTACCCACAGGGTCAAACCACGGACCCCTTGAACTCATTAGAGATCTCCATGGTGTGGAAACCTAGTTCTAGCACCCTCCCATACTACTTCGGTTCAAACCTCAGTCCGCACTCCACGGACTATTGCCGAAAGGGCCAATAGTACCAGGATTTGTTTGGCTAAATCAACTCTGAACCTGGGTCAGGCCCGAATAAGCTGACATAGTATATGTTGTTTTTAACTATGATGAGTTACCTATTCATTTATGGTTTTTTTTATTCCATTAATTGATTTTATATATGTGGAACATGATACATTATTGAACTTGTAGTTTCATATGTCAATAATGGAATCATTTTCCTCTCTTTCCATGTTTGCATCAATACGTAGTTGCATAAATTATTTTTAAGTGCTCAAATTGCAATACATATGTGGTTGAGTATCTTACAAGACGTAGATCCTTGAAATTTATAAACTCTTACTTAAATGGATATTTATCATAAAAACAATAATGTTAACAGAAATAGGAAGGATAATCATCATTTTAATTAAAGTAATGCCAAGACCATTGACTTGTTCCAAACATGCTTCTAATTTTCAAATCTAAATGACAAAAAAATAGGAAAAAAAAGCTACAATATTACTTTTACGATTAATTTATTTGAACAAATTAAAATTTTCACTACTTAATAATAACATTTTCACAAGCAACCAAAAATTACCTCCAAACAACATTCATTAAAGATGCTTAATATTTGTAGCAAAAACCACTTCACATTTAAATTACTCATCTTTCTGAAATATTTCTAAAAAAATTAGAGTAGCCTAAACAGATGATGATTTCCCTTGGAAAATAATGTTTTTTCTAGCACAATTTTGATATTATCTCATGAATTGTTTTGGAAATTTAGGTTACAACTATAATGTTTTAGAATTTTAGGTGCACCAATGTTCTTGAAGCTGTTAATTCATTTCCAACAATAAAAAATTGAATCAAACATTCTAAGTTTTAGGTGGAATCATCGTTTTCTTAGACAAGTCCAAAAAAGATTACCTTTATCAAATAAATGTTTGTTTAACTATTTACATCTATAAACAATTGTATTTGGTTTCTAATAGGTCTTCTAGAATTTTAATTTAATTATAAATAATTATGAGATGGATGAGAGGGATTCAACCTCCATATAATATATAGTAATATTTTTCAGTAGTATTCATAAAAGAGGGCTAAAATAGTTGTGCTCTTTTTTCTTTTCAATTAAACTAAAAATATATCACATACACAAGTATCATTAAAGTCTTATTACTTAGTGTTGTTTTCCTAAAAATATGTATGTACATTTAAATTTATAAATACTTAATTCATATGTTACTAGCAATTTCCCCTAAAGGTGCAAACATACAATGAAGGAATTGAACATGTCTATGAAGTTACTACAAAAATGTTGCAAGAAAGGAAAGATAACAACCTAAAGGGTGGAGGATGGATGGGAGGAAATGTGTTTAGGGTTGTAATAGTGTTACACTTGTGCCGATGCCTATTTGACAAATGTTTCTCGAACCACTCAGCTTAATCATTTTTTTCCAATAATACCACTATGTTAAAATCTTATATACATATTATATACAAGTTATAACATGTAGGTAATGAGGAGATACATTACCATAGACCTTGGTGGGAACTGGCACATAAAAGTATAATTATAGAGAGGAAATGTCTAAAGTCAATGTCTCTTTATAATGACATTAAATAAAGAGCATATTTCACTAGAGTGACCTCAAAAAATGCAATTACATAGAGGTAATGACTAAAGTCAATGTGTGCTGATAATGGGATTAAATAAAGAGCATCTTTCACTAGAGGGAGCTTCAGATTCCAAAATATTCTGCAATCAAAATAAAGGAGCTTATTTGTTTTAGAATTTTATCTATCTCTTTTTAAAAATTTTAAATTAATTTGGAGCCATTTTCGTGGAGCTATTAGTTCCAGTTAAAAATTTAAATTTAAATTTTGTTTAGTAAAGATTTGATGGAATTGCAAATTTATGTGGTATGGTTTACACAATCCAAGTGTCTAAGTAAACTTTCAAGGCATTGTATCCATTTATACATTAAAAAATATAGTTTTAGAAATGAAAAGTTACACATGCTATATGCATATATTGAACCAACATAGATCCATTTTGAAGAGAATTAAATCTCTTGAGGTGCATAATTTTTGCACTGTAAAGAGGTCCCATACGATATATTTAGCCCTGTCGACATTAAAATTTTCTTTCTTTCCTTCTCATATTTCCAAAAGTAATTATGGTTGGCTCAACGCAGCTTGTGTAGGTCCCACAATAATAAGTGACTTGTAAGTTAATTCTAGTTAAGAAGTCTTTATGTCAATGATGGTCATTCCTAAAAAAAAAATACCCAATAACATCTCAGGTTGAATACAATTTAAGGTGAGACTTTATCATAATTAGTTAAAGAAATTTTATGTGGGAGTTATCTTAAAAATCACCCAAGTGAGAATTTCGATAAGAAAATGACCAAAAATTTAGACATTTTAAGTTATATAAAAAATTGGAGTACTCTAACTTATAAATGAAATGACCTTTTTCACGACCATTTTTCTCATTGATTTTAGTCAAAATGTGAGAGAGATTTAAAAAAAAATCGAGTTCAAATTGTTTAATCTGCATAATTTGAGTGTTCTAGAGGGTTCCAAGGGTGTTGAATCCATTTATACATTTAAAAATTAATTTAAAAAAAAAAACATGAAATTAGATTGCGAGATTTTGGTGAATTTCTGTGAAAAAGGCTATTTCGTCTATAAGTTAGACTATGCCAAAAAAGATTTGTTAGGTTATGATCAAGCTATAAATTGGTTTAAAACAATCAAAATTAAGCCCATTTAATTTTTCAATTAAACAATTCATATCATTCTACCTAAAAAAATTCTTTAAACACCTAAAGGAATTCTTTTAAAATATATAATTTAATGTAAACCTTATCATATTTATTAATATGCTATCATCAAGAATAGTGTAAAATGCCATGCGGAAAATGGTTTGCTTAAATCAAATTTAATTTAAGGTGTTTCTTTCCCACTACATCATAGGTATCATGGATTTTGAACATGTGGTGCTATAACCACATCCTAAAAATGAATAACTTTAGTTTTTATTTATGATATATAAATAAATATTCAACTACACATGTATCATAATCAACTTATGTAAAACCCTTGTACCATTTGTAGTTCCAAGATGAAGATAATTCATTGTATTTTAATAAAATAAAAAATAATTTCTTGTAAAAGTTTTTATGACTTTGGTAATTGATGCGTCGCATGAGCCTCCTTATTTATATTTTATTTTCAATGTGATATTATAGGTTCACATATTTATTTCTTATAAGGAGGTCATCAACCCCACCCTAGAAGATCTAAGTATCTCTTGGTTTTAACTAGCGAAAAGAAGAAAATTAATATAGCCAAGATTAGAACGAACTCTCATGAGCTCCATAGTGAAACGAGTCATTGGGTGGTTCCCAAAACACCTTGGATGGAAAGGATTTGCCATCTCTGTTAGAATATGAACATCGAAGATGAAAATCAC
Source organism: Pinus taeda (assembly GCA_000404065.3). NCBI lineage: Eukaryota > Viridiplantae > Streptophyta > Pinopsida > Pinales > Pinaceae > Pinus > Pinus taeda. Next base: position 9,781 of record APFE031225731.1, on the reverse strand, counting down.
TTCCTCTTAGATTGCGTCGTGTACAACCACATTAGATCTCAATTTCATAATCTTTGTTGCAATACTAACCTTCCTAGCCTTCTTCGATGTCAAAATTATAGTCAGCTCGAGAGGCTTCTCTCCAAGATTTTTGAGCATATAAATAAAATCTTAAATCAAGCTAAATAATTCTTTGTCCTTAGGTCTGATAGACCCAAAGTTCGGTCTCATTGGATGTTAACCATCACCATCATCATCATCATCAAAAGTAAAGTTATCAAGTTTTCATTAATATAAAGATTTAAATGTGATTTTTTTTAAATAATACTAATTAAAAGGGAATGTGATTAACTGGAAACATTTTATAAATTACTTAAAAAGTAATTTCATTTAAAATATAAAATAGTTATATTATATTTTTTTAAATGGAAATATTTAGTTAAATGAAAGTGAGTTATTTAATTGATGTGATAATTTCTCCATCACTTCAAAGTTAACATTGCTAATAATTTTGTTATTTTTCTTTACTTTTCTTTAATAACGAGTAAACATTTTCCCCATTTTTAATTTGAAACAATAAGTAAACACTCCTCGCTCTTGATTTGAAGTAGTACCTACTAAGTATATGATATGGATTTTATAGTTTGGAAAATTTTCACATTATCTAATCGTTTATTTTACATATCTTTGTTTTTTATGTGGAATGAAGAAATTATAAATCTCAATTTCATATTAACAAAGTATAATATAAAATTTCATATAATAAAGTATAAATATAAAAGAAGAAATTTATATATATATAAAACAATGGTGAAGAGTATGTGTTTCTTCGGTGAAATCAATATATTTAGTTTTTATTTATGATATATAAATAAATATTACACGTATCATAATCAACTTATGTAGAACCCTTGTATCATTCACAGTTCCAAGAAGAACAAAATTCATTACTCTTTAATGATATAAGAACTCTTTTATTTTCTTGTAAAAGTTTTGATGACTTTGGTAATTCATTTGTTGCAAGAGTGTGCATATTTGTATTTTATTTTCAATGTCTATTATAGTGATGCATATTGATTTCTTCTGGTTAAGGAATTTAAATCTTTGATATAATTGTAAAAAGTAAGGTTTTCCAATTTGTATTAATATAAGGGTTTAAATGTGCATTTTTTTAAAATAATACTAATTAAACGTGAATTTGGTTAACTGGAAACTTTTTATAAATAACTTAAAAAGTAATTCATTTAAAAAATAAAATAATTATAATATTATTTTTAAATGGAATTATTTAGTTTAAATAAAGGTGAGTTATTTAAATGATATGATAATTTTTCGATCATTTGAATGTTAACATTTTTAATAACTTTGTTATTTTCCTTTACTTTTGTTTAATAATGAGTGAGTAAACATTTTCCCCATTTTTAATTTGAAACAATAATTAAACACTCACTCTTGATTTGAAGGAGTACCTACTAAGTATATGATATGCGTTTAGAGTTTGGAAAATTACATTATTGAATTGTTTATTTTACATATATTTGTTTTGTATGTGGAATGAGGAAGTTATAAATCTCAATTTCATATTAACAAAGTATCAATATAAAGAAGAGAAATTTAATATATATCTATATATATATATTATATATAAGATAGATAAGAATATATATAATATAATAACATGGTTAAGAGTATAATGTTCTTTAGTAAAATGATATAGTTGAAATTCCAAAAGGATTAAACTATACATATCCTTATAAACTTTAAATGAACAAATCTCATATAGCAATTTAATATCCAATTTACCCATAATCTTAGAATTAAATTATCAATATCATTATTATTCTTTTTCAAAAACATTAAAAATAAACAAATAATAAGCTTAATTTCAATTTAGGTATTAAAAATTCATTAAATATATTTATGTTTTGTTATAATATTATGGGCCATTGCTATGGTTTATCAATACTATATGCCCAAAAAACCATAACTCTTGCACTTGTTCATATAAAAAAAATTAATACTTAATTTAATTAAAGAATTAAAAAAAATAAAAATAAAATACCAAAAACCACAAATGTTAAATTGGAAATTGAAAAAAATAGGACAATTAACTACCGAAACCAATTTAAAAGAAAAACACTTTTAAATCTAATTTACTATTATTATTAAACACAAAATTTATAATATATATTATATATATAACAAAATATAACTATTAAATATTTTATTTTATTTATATACATTTAATGTATTTATGTAATGGGCAGCATATGTGATTAGTCGTGTCAAATAAATTAAAGTTAAAATTGACTTATCGCAATGCAACCTTGAGCTTACAGGCGTGTATCTCCGTGTAATTAAAATAAATATATTATAATAGGGCAGGTAAACACATTAGTCATTGTTGTAATATCATGTTGGCACAAAGAGTAGTATGCTCCCTCAATCACTTAGTGAACGATATCATTCGCATCATCTCGATCAGGTCTTTGACGTGAAGGATAAGGTCACAATTCAGGGAGCCCATTCCCGGAACCTGCGGGCTGGACACGCCCATTTTCTTGGAAAACGTCGCGGATTACATCCCGGCCGTCAAGATGCATGTCCACGGCATGCAGCCGCTCACGGGCTGGTGCACATGTTAGAGTACTTGTGCTTCTGGCCAGATCTAGGTATAATGTCGCAAGGTCGAATCTCGGTCCACACAGGCATGAATACAATTCATTTTGCACGAAGAACCTGATAATATATGCTATAATGGGTATATGTTGCAGAAACACCAGAAAATATTTCACTGTGTCGAGGGTGTAGCGCTTCTAAAGAGAGATCCTAAATGATCTAGAATAAGCAGACCAGGGAATTCGGATGAGGAACTTAGGTTTTATTTCGTTTGCCAAGCGAGAAGCCCTCTGTCTGTCATACATGTCTTCTAATAGTAATTCCATGACAGAAACCTATATATCTTGTTTTTTTTAAACGGGTGCGAAACCTTAAAAGAAGCCAGCCTCTGGAGCGATATATATATAATATAGTGGCGTCAACAAAGATATACAATATAATTTAGTCATGAGACTGGAACCCGGGTAGGAAGGAGACCGGAACCCTCATAGGGAGGTTATGATTAAACCCTTCCCATCAAAGATATACAATATAATTTAATCATACGACTGAAAGCCGGGCAGGGAAGTTATGATTAAACCTTTCCAACCACCCTGGATGTCTTCCATTGACAGAGAAACTATGTATCTTCAGTATAGAGAAACTGTCTATATATTTTGCATTCCGTATGGCAATGAAACTGTCAATATAATTTGAGGACCTGGCATTCACGCACTACTGGCTCAGGTTTCCAGCTTTTTTTTCGCTTTTCTAAATTAATAATTTCACATGCTCGAACCAATAGCCAGCCCTCAGCGATTGGGAAATAAGTTGTTAGCACCGGGGCGTAAATAAATGAGTTGCCTACTCATTTTATGGTTTGTTTTTATTTCATGAATTGATTTTATAAATGTGGAAAATGGTACATTATTGACCTTGTAGTTTTATATGTCAATAATGGAATAATTTTCCTCTAATTCCATGTTTGCATCAATACGTAGTTGGATAAATTATTTTGAAGTGTTCAGATTGCAATGCATATGTGGTTGATTATCAACTTATTTGAGGACGTGTAAGAACGCAGAAGGAGGATGCTCATGCACTTTGGAAAGTCTTAAATGTGGATGAAAGTCGGATATGACAGACGAAATAGTGTGCACACCCACCTCTCTAGATGGGTACAGCCATATGATGCACAACCTGCACGAACACAAACTGTCATCGCCCACGACCAACAAGCAAGAATGGGAAAGATGATGGCGCGAACGATGACTAGGAAGTATGATAAGACCAAGCCTGCCAAAGATTATCTGCGTGGAAGCCTTTGACAAAGTATGTGAAGCACTAAACGCAGTGCACCATGTGAAGCAAACTCACTGGGACTTGTGCGTACCAATGGTTCTATGGGCTTATGGGACCATGTGAAAAGCCTTGTCCGCGCGGGCACTTCTGAAGCTGAAGTATGAAGTATAAGTTGTAATCTCTAAGGAGCATGTGAAGCATAGTCTGCGCATAATAACACCCGTAGATACCATGGTTTGCGAAGCCCGGAAAGAAGGAATCACACAGCCGCAAGAAACAGAACGCATAGGTCTTGAGGAAGAAATCCAACAAGGAAACCTTAGACTCCAAGAACTTGAAGAAGAAAGGGTACGGTTAAGAAAGAAAAGCGCGCTAGTGGACGCACAAGTCAAGAAACTGGAAAACGAGATAAATGAAGAGTTTCTCACTGAAAAAATTAGGATGGTAAGGAGAGCTGCATATGATCATACTAACAAGTTTGAACACTATCACCGTGAATTGATTAGTCTAATTCCTTGGCTTGGACCACACATTGCTAAGCATAGTGACTAGGGTAGCGCGTTGCAAATGATGAAGTGTGCGAGGTCGACTGTAACAATAAAAGGTGGGGATTCTCGAGGAACCATGACTCAGGACGGGGCCACTTGACTAGCACTTTAGGCAGTTGGAAGGGAGCGCCGCACTACAAACTATCCTGCACGGGAGCTGCATGATATTGGAGATGCGTGCAAAAGCAGAGAGTCACAAGGTCCACGACCACGCTCAGGGGCTGCGGTGTTGCAGTGGTTGGCCAAAAAGTGACCATTGAAGTCACTATTCATAATGAGATGCTTGACTTGAGGCCAAATAGAGGAGGCGATAAGCATTTAAGACGTGATTTATGGGTAAGATTTGGGAAAATCTGCCACCAAGGGAACATTAATGAATTGGAAATGGGGTAACGGTCGAATTTGAATTCAAAAAGTACTATAAAACACAAAGGGCTGCCTAGAAAACAACACTTGGTCTTCTGCGAATTGAGAGATTGAGCAGAGCACTGAGTGTTGTGATTCGAGCGTTGATTAAGCCCCTGAATTCGCGAGTGATAAAATGTTGCACAAAAAAGCCAACAAGCAACAACTTAGTGCGTTGTTGACCTCCACGCAGTTCGAAAACAATTGCTCACTGCACCGATAGAGTGACTAGAGGGCGAGTCACGATATTTGTGTTGGGGGCCTGTTGGGTAAGGAATCCTCTCCAAGGCATGTTTCGGGCCTCAAAGCCCAAGCTTTGACTGAATTTTGTTGTAAAGCTCTGTGAATTGCGAGCGCAGGGTATGCAAGTATAACAGAGTCACAGGGTTGTCCGCCTTAGTTTTTAATGTAATGTCAGCTTGATAGGCCTACCCATGGTCCGTGGACCATGGGATTGTATAAATAAAGTGAGGCTCTAAGTGTAAAAGATAATGGTAGAGAAGAATAACAAGTCTAAGTAGTTGAGTCATGAGTGTAAAGTGTGTTTTTGGGTCGCAGAATAGGAGAAAGCTGTGCAGCTGAGTGCACAGAGGCCTACTAGTCCGCATCTAAGTTCGTGGACCCTTGCAGCTGACTATGTAGGGTAGAGTCGAGTCTGTAACCGAGGAAGAAATTAATAGAAAGAAGTTTTATCATCATTTTGTGTATCTGTTCTTGGGTTAATGCATGCTTGATAGAATTTGCAAATATATTGTTTATTTACTGCGTGCACCTATATGAATGGTTTATGTTGTTAAGTATAACTTAGAGCATGCAAGTAAGCTATGATAATCAACTATCATTGAATACCAGTAAAGCGTTGGGCAATAACATAGAAGTGCAATATTCAGCCCTTGAGTAGGGTTGTGCGTAGGCAGTGTATCGAGTTGTGAGGTATGGGAAAGTGTGCGAGGCAAGCTACACGTAGGGTCAAACCACAGACCCCTTGAACTCATCACACATCTCTAGGGTGCGGAAACCTGGTTCTAGCACCCTCCCATACTACTTCGGTTGAGACCTCATTCCATTGTTGCCAAAAAGGCCAATAGCATTGTTATTTGTTTAGGTAAATCAACTCTGAACCTAGATCACGCCCCAAAAAACTGACGTAATATAGTTTTTAACTATTATAAATTACCTATTCATTTATGGGTTTCCTTTATTCTATTTATTGATTTTATATATCCACAACATAATACATTATTGAACTTGTAGTTTTATAAGTCAATAATGGAACCATTTTCCTTTATTTCCATGTTTGGATCAATACGTAGTTACATAAATTATTTTTAAGTGCTCAAATTGCAATACATATGTGGTTGAGTATGTTACAAGAACGTAGATCCTTCAAATTTATAAACTCTTACTTAAATGGATATCTATCATAAAAACAATATTGTTAACAAAATAGGAAGGATAATCATCATTTTAATTAAAGTAATGTCAAGACCATTGACTTGTTCCAAAGACTTGTTACAAACATGCTTCTAGTTTGCAAATCTAAATGAAAAAAAAAAAAAAAAAGTTATAACATTACTTTTACAATTAATTTATTTGAACGAATTATAATTTTCACTACTTAAAAATAACATTTTCACAAGCAACCAAAAATTACCTCCAAACAACATTCATTAAAGATGCTTAATTTTCTTGGCAAAAACCACTTCACATTTAGAAAGCTTCAATTAAATCAAATAAATAACTCATCTTTCTGAAATTTTTCTAAAAAACTTAGAGTAGCCTAAACCGATGATGATTTCCCTTGGAAAATAGTGCTTTTTTCTAGCACAATTTTGATATTATCTAATGAATAGTTTTGGAAATTTAAGTTATAACTGTCATGTTTTAAAATTTTAGGTTTACCAAGGTTCTTGAAGTTGTTAATTCATTTTCACCAATAAAAAATTGAATCAAACATTCTAAGTTTCAGGTGGAACCATTGTTTTTTTAGACAAGTCCAACGAAGATTACCTTTATCAAATAAATGTTTATTTAACTAGTTAGATTAATAAACAACTGTGTTTATTTTTGAATAGGTCTTCTAGCATTTTAATTTAATTATAAATAATTATGAGAGGGATGAGAGGGATTCAACCTCCATATAATATATAGTAATATTTTTAGTAGTATTCATAAAAGAAGACTAAAATAGTTGTGCTCCTTTTGCTTTTCAATTTAACTAAAAATATATCACATACACAAGTATCATTAAAGTCTTATTACTTAGTGTTGTTTTCCTAAAAATATTTATGTATATTTAAATTTATAAATACTTAACTCATATATTACTAGCAATTTCCCCTAAAGGTGCAAACATACATTGAAGGAATTGAACATGTCTATGAAGTTAGTACAAAAATGTTGCAAGAAAGGAAAGATAACAACCTAAAGGGTGGAGGATGGACGGGAGAAAATGTGTTTAGGCTTCCAATAGTGTCACACTTGTGCCAATGCCTATTTGACAAATGTTTCTCGAACCACTGAGCTTAATCATTTTTTTTTAAATCATACCACTACGTTAAAATCTTATATACATATTAAATACAAGCTATAACATGTAGATAATGAGGAGAAACTTTACCATAGGCCTTGGTGGGAACTGGCACATAAAAAATATAATTACATAGAGGAAATGACTAAAGTGAGAGTGTTTGTTGATAATGGGATTAAATAAAGAGCATCTTTCACTAGAGTGACCTCAAAAAAATGTAATTACACAGAGGAATTGACTAAAGTCAATGTGTGGTGATAATGGGATTAAATAAACAACATCTTTCGCTAGAGGGAAATTTAGATTCTAGAATATTCTGCAATCAAAATAAAGGAGCTTATTTGTTCTAGAATTTTAGATATCTCTTTTTAAAAGTTTTAAATTAATTTGTAGCCATTTTCGTGGAGCCATTAATTCCAATTTTAAATTTAAATTTAAATTTTGTTTAGTAAAAATTTGATGGAAATGCAAATTTATGTTGTGTGGTTTACACAGTCCAAGTGTCTAAGTAAAATTTCAAGGCATTGTATCCATTTATGCATTCAAAAATATAGTTTTAGAAATGAAAACTTACACATGCTACATGCATATGTGGAACCAACATAGATCCATTTTGAAGAGAATTAAATCTCTTGAGGTGCATAATTTTTGCACTCTAAAAGAGGTCCCATAGGATATATTTAGCCTTATGGACGTTAACATTTTCTTTCTTTCTTTCTCATATTTCGAGAAGTAATTACGTTGCCTCAATGCAGCTTGTGCAAGTCCACAATAATAAGTGACCTATAAGTTAACCATAGTTAAGAAGTCTTTATGCCAAGGATGGTCATTCCTAAACAAAAGACTAACAAATAACATCTCAGGTTGAGTACAATTTAAGGTGACACTTTATCATAATTAGTTCAAGAAATTTTATGTGGGGGTTATCCTAAAAATCACCAAAGTTAGAATTTTGATACGAAAATGACCAAAAATTTAGACATTTCAAGTTATATAAAAAAATGGAGTACTCTAAGTTATAGATAAAATGATATTTTTGACGACCATTTTTCTCGTTGATTTTAGTCAAAATCTTAGAGAGATTTAAAAAAAATCAAGTTCAAATTGTTTAATCTGCATTATTTGGGTGTTCTAGAGGGTTTCGAGGGTGTTGAATTCATTTATGCATTTAAAAATTAATTTTAAACAACAACAAAAGAACTTGAAATTGGATTGCAAGATTTTGGTGAATTTGTGTGAAAAACGCTATTTCGTCTATAAGTTAGACTATGCCTAAAAGAAATTTGCTAGTTTATGATCAAGCTATAAATTGGTTCAAAAAAATCAAAATTAAGCCCATTTAATTTTTCAATTAAACAATTTATATCATTCTACCTGAAAAAATTCTTTAAACAACTAAAGGAATTCTTTTAAAATATATAATTTAATGTAAACCTTATCATATTTATTAATATGCTATCATCAAGAATAGTGTAAAATGCCATGCCAAAAATGGTTTTTTTAAATCAAAATTAATTTAAGGTGTCTCTTTCCCACTACATCATAGGTATCATGGATTTTGAACATGCAGTACCATAACCACATCCTAAAAGTGAATATCTTTAGTTTTTATCTATGACATATAAATAAATATTCGAGTAGACATGTATCATAATCAACTTATGTAAAAGCCTTCTACCATTCGTAGTTCCAAGATGAAGATAATTCATTATATTTTAATAAAATAGAAAATAATTTCTTGTAAAAGTTTTTATGACTTTGGTAATTGATTTGTTGCATGAGCCTCCTTATTTATATTTTATTTTCAATGTCATATTATAGTTTTGCATATTTATTTCTTATAAGGAGGTCATCAACCCCACCCTACAAGATCAAAGTATCTCTTGGTTTTAACTAGCACAAAGAAGAAAATTAATATAGCCAAGATTAGAACGAACTCTCATGAGCTCTGTAGTGAACTAGTAGTTGGGTGGTTCCTAAAACACCTTGGATGGAAAGGATTTGCTGTGAAAATATGAACATCGAGGATGAAAATCACTTCCTCTTAGTGTGCCCCGCGTACAACCACATTAGATCTCAATTTCATAATCTTTGTTGCAATACTGACCTTCCAAGCCTTCTTCGATGTCAAAATTATAGTGATCTCAAGAGGCTTCTCTCCAAGCTTTTTGAGCATATTGATAAAATCTTAAATCAAGCTAAATAATTATTTTTCTTTAGGTCCTATAGACCAAAGTTTGGTCTCAATGGATGTTAATCATCACCATCATCATCATCATCAAAAAGTAAGATTATCAGGTTTTTATTAGTATAAAGATTTAAATGTGATTTTTTTTAAATAATACTAATTAAAAGGGAATGTGATTAAGTGGAAACATTTTATAAATTACTTAAAAAATAATTTCATTTAAAATATAAA
>APFE031225723.1:0-11059 GCA_000404065.3 Pinus taeda | reverse complement strand
TGCTTGTTCATTAATAATTACTTCAAACATAATGGAACATAACAACCATAGGGAGATAAGTTGAAAATACGAGTTGAAATATTAGTTTTTTCTTCCCTTTAAAATTTGATGATGAAATCTATTATCATTTTTTATTTCCACTATTATTTTACAATATTCGTTAGGATGCCCATTCTAGACCTCAGAATTTCTCTACCGATTTGTGTACATCACATTGTGTTTGATTTACGTTTGTCATACTACGATGTGTATTTTCTACTTTCCATATGGCAATACTGGTTTTATGTTTGTCACATTGCAATGGTGATTTTTTGTTTATCATACTGCAATGTTGATTTTTTTCATCACAATGTGATGTGAATTTTTTTCTCATCACATGCAACTTCAACTTTTGTTCATCACATCATGACACTGATTTTAGTACAATAGATTGTGATGTTGATTTTGGTTTGATACCTTATGACATTGATATTTATTTGTCACAATACAATGTCAATTTTTTATCATGGTTGTCTATGGTCAACTATGGTTCACTATGGGTGAATTGTTTTTACCATGATAATCAATATTTAATATTAAACCTAGAAAACCTAGGTCAAGTAAGTAAACCTTGATTAACTTAGTAAACCTATTGAATTTAGGTATACTTAGTAAACCTAGATCAACGTAGTAAACCTAATTAACCATGGTCAAGGTTGACTATGGATGACCATGATTAACTAAGGTTAATTATGGTTGACTATGGTTAATTATTATTGGTTATAATTAAATATGGTCCATTAAAGTTGACCAAGGAAGTTTGACTATGATTGACTATTAAGACTATGGGATGCCTATGGTAAACCATGTCATAATGATTTTCTATTATGATTATGATTTTCGATGAGGATTTCAATGTTATAAATCTTAAACCTTATGAGTAAATAGTTAATAAACTTTAAATCTTATTAATAAACTTTATTAAATATAAATCTTATTAACTTTTTTAAATATCAATTTTATTAAATAAAAACTTTTATTAACCATGGATGACCTATTGAGTTTGACCAAGAATGAATATGGTTTCACTGTTGAAAAGAGTTATAAAAGTTATACTAAAAAATAAATATTGAACAAACTTAAATATTAAATAATGTTAAAGTTGAATTAAATTTATTATTTAAAGTAAATATCAGTAATGTATATATTAATGTTTATGCCCATGTTGACTATGAGCATGGTTCTTATGGTTGACTATGGGTATGTTGGGCATGATGTCTATGGCTAACTATAGGCATGTTTAATGCTTATGGTTAATCATGGTTGAACATAATATCATGTGAAAAAAGGTACATTATTGACCTACATTTACTAGGTTGACCTATGTTTACTAGGTTGATTAGATTGACCCAATTTTATTAAGTTAACCTATGTTATTTAGGTTTATTGGATTTACTAAGTCAATCTAGGTTTACTAGGTTTACTAGGTTGACTTATGTTTACTAGGATGAGCTAGTTTAACCTAGGGTTACTAGGTTGAACTAGGTTTATTTAGAACACTAGTTTGACCTAGGTTTATCTTGGTTTACTAGCCATATTATTAGTTTTACTAGATTGACCTAAGTTTATTAGGTTAACCTAGGTTTATTGGGTTTATTAGGATGACCTAGGATTACTAGGTTGACCTATATTTATTAAGTTGACATAGGTTTATTAGATTTAATAGGTTGACCTAGGATTATTAGGTTTACTATGTAAACCTATGTTTACTAGGTTGACTTAAGTTCACTAGGTTGACTAGATTTACTAGGCTAACCCAATTTAGTTTTATTGGGTTGACAACCACATTAATAAAGTGGTTAGCAACAACATTACTAAAGTGGCTTAATAGGTTGACTAGGTTAACAACCACATTAACTTAATATATAGTTAAACATTGACAACCATGGTCAACCATGTTCACCCATATCCAACCATGGTTTTCATAGTTAATCATGGTCAAACAAGTCAAACCATGGTCAAACATGCTCACCATGGAGAACCTTCATAAAACATGGTCAATAGGTTCATCCATGGTCGAGCCAACTTAGAAATGGTCGACCATGATCATTCATGACCAACCATGGTCACCATGGTCAACATTATCAACCATAAGTAACATAGTCACCCATATACATATATATTTACATGTTGATAACCATGGTTAAACAATCCAAACAATGGTCAAATCAACTCGGTAATTTTAAACCATGGTTAACCCACTCAAAAATGGTCAACCATAATTTTCTACAGTAACAATCATGGTCAACCATTTTTACCTATAGTCCCCCATGGTTATAACTATAACAAACTTAGTCAAAATTCTATGTAATAAAGTTAATAAAGGAAAAATAACAAGTCATGGGACACATATTCCAAGCTGAATGTTGGGCAAAACATCTTAGTGTGGGTGTTCATTTGGTTTATTATGGAAAATAAAATTGACAAAGGCAATGAAAAAGGTTTTGGAAAGGCATGAGGCATTAATTGGTATTTTATTTATGAAAATAATGGAACTTAGGAGAAAAGGAAGATGAAAGGTCAGAGGTTGCATGTGAGGAGGAAAATGAAAGAAAATAATGGAACATTGAAGAAAATAGAGGCTTCAGTAATAAAAAGGCTTCTAAGGATCATTTGGTACCTTTTATCAGTTCAGTTTTGGAGCTCTCTCTCTCTATTCTCTTTCTCTCTCACACTCTTGGAAACTTGGAGTTTTATTGGAGCACTCTAGCATTGGATCGAGGAAAGCAAAGGAAGGACCAAGAAGGAAAGGAAAAGAAAATATAAAGCAAGGGAGAGAAAAATCTAGCATCTACAAAGGGATTATTTGTAGGTATCGATATGCATGTGTTATTTCCTTGCTAGTTTTAGCATGCATGGTACATGCATGTGTGTATTTGGTTCTCTTGTTGTCATTGGCATGGATTTTTTCCAGGTGTGACAGTGTTCTTCAGTATTGCCTTGCCATTTCCAGATAGCCATGGTGTGATGGGTTCTCTTGTATTTGGCTAATCTGGATTGACGGATCATTTTGAAACTCAGTGAGGTGGTATTTGAAATAAATAACATAAGACATAGGAATACGTGGACCAAAGAAGGTGGGATTGTAGGAATCCTTGATCGGTGAATGGCATGATATATTGTAAATCCTATAGGTGTTTTCCCTTGATCAAGCCTAGTAATCCTCAACCGTTGAATGATGGGATATACGGTAAATACTGGAGGGTGGAGTCTTGATTAGGCCTAGGAGTCCTTGACCACTAAATGGTGGGATATACAATAAAGCCGAGAGACTAGGAAGCATGCAAATTCCTCACGGTGTAGGTGGAGAAATATGGTGGCATCCATGGTTGTTTAGGGCCTAGTGGTCTAGTGAGGATTGTGGTAAAGCTTGAGGAAACATGGTTTGGTTTAATTTTGAGTCCAACTTTCTTGCTTGGAATATGGCATGGGGGTGATTGGCTGAAAGAAAGATTTGGTTCAACCAATCTATCATTGGGTGGTTCATGGAAGTCTCATACCTAGTTGGATTTTACATTCATTAATAATAGCTTCTTATCCTTGGTATTTCATGTGTAAATGTATTGGTTCATATGTGATTCTTATGGTTGTTATATCCTTGTTATTGTTGTGGATTATATGCTAGTTATGAGTATGTTTTCTGACAGACTTGATGTATGGCTCTCATCATGTTTTTATTAGTAATTGTAAAGTACAATGAATACATGATCTAATAGATGATAGTGCATCTATTGTGATAAGGAAACAATGCTTCTTTATGAATCTTAGATAAGTATGAGATCCCTATGCTAAGATATGTTGTTATGACTTGTAGATTACATATTTGTGACATGTTTAATGAAATGCCTATCATGGGTAGTAGGTATTTAGTCAATTCATTGATAAAATGTTTTCATTAGTACCTCTATTCCAATGTCATTTATCATTTTTGGAAGTTTCATGAAGTTCTAGGAAGTGGCATGACTCTTGCCCTTTAAAAAGTGGCACAAAATCTGGGGTCGCTGGCTTAGAACTAGTTGAAAAAGTCCATAGTTGTTGGCATGCCTTACTATGGGAGCGGCTGGTAGTCCTCAGTCACATGCATTTCTTATCATGGTAGTGACTGAAGGTCTAGGTTAGTGAAATGTCAAGTTTTCTCATGGATTGGTCACCTGGAAAGGTTGGTTGGATACTAAAGGTTTTATAGCATTTGTGGAAGGTTCGAATGGTTTTATTTTGTCTGTTCCAGTTCTTTAACTATACATGGGGAGTTTAATTGCATAACGATAGCCTCTCGTCACATGTTTACACCAACAGACCAGTTAACTTGGGTAAATGTGGGAGGAGGGTGTTACAGAGTGGTTTGAGAGCATGGTTCACCCCATGGACTAGAAGGGCAGTGTATTGGTCATACATTCATGTTGGTTGCATATATTTGTTATCTATGTTTGTGGTATATGTACTTGTTGTGTGTGCATGGTGGTGTCCATGGTTGTAGTGGTGTCAACATGTGAAAGTGGATGGTGTGTTGTTGGATGTGGTCATCATGAGTGTATGTCGATTATGCATTGGTTATGAATGCAAGTGCTTATATATTGTTATGCATACCTTGTTATGGTTGTAGTTCTCATGCATGAGGTTATGGTATGTGGTTGGTATGATCAGGTAATGATAACTGGATAGTGGTTACGCTGATGTTATTTGTTGATGTGATTATGATAATACATGTATCCTGTTAATCTGGTTGATCTTGTAGATGAGATATCCTCCCTTGAACTATATTGAGCTATGTTGATTATGTTATGTTTTGGTTTTAGCTGACATGGTGTACTTGTAGGAAAGAGATAAAAGAGGACTAGCAAGATGGTAGAATACAGTTCACGAGATTTTCCCTATGGGTCAAAAGAGCATCTTGGTGGTGGGAATTCTTCTAACTTAGTAGACATTTTGAGAAGACTGAAGGCATAAATAAAGATTTGCAAGGAAGATAATGACTTAATCATTCAATCAAAAGAGGGATGGTTAGGGAAGAAGAGAAACAAGAAAAATTCAATGCAGTGATTCTTTAGAGATTTTCAGATTTGTAGAGACAAGCATCGCTTCGAATCAATCATGGACAAGAGGATAGGACTAACGAAATATATAGAGGTAGCTGTCATGATGGGAACAGATTGGATAGAGATGACATGAACATAGATGGAAGGCTCTTTGATACTCCGGATAGGAGAGGTGATGGACACATGTTCTATTCTAGTTCTAGTTTTGATTGACATTATGATCATCATCATTATCATCCTTATAGAAGGAGTGACAGGGGATATTTTCCAAATGAGTTCAACAAATAAAAGACACTTGATTTTGCTGGAGATTTGAAGAAGCTAAAGGATGCAGAAGCATGGTTACCTAGGATGAAGAAATTATTTGAGTTGCATGAACACATAGAGAATATGAAGACCATAATAGCTATCTTCAACCTCAAAGGGAAAGTAGACATCTAGTGGGAATATGCGAAGCAGGTTAGAGATATCAGGATAGAGGAGTTCAGTTGGCATGATTTCAAAAGAATTTTAAGGAAGAAGTATTTGTCAGAGTGGTACTACGATAGTAAAGCCAAGCAATTTTATGAGCTAAAGATGGGATCAATCACAGATGAGGAGTATATGACCAATTTCTTGGAGTTATTGAGGTATGTACCATATCTTAAGGATGAGAAGCCCAAAGTTTAGAGGTTTTTCAATGGATTTCCATTAGAATTTAGAGATTATATTGAGTATGATGAGCCTTGGTCACCTAAGAAAGTTATTGGGAAATTTAAGCATTGTTATGAGAAGTCAAAGCGCAAGACAGAATCTCAACAAGGTTGGAAAGGTAAAGACAAAGCTAAAGTTAAATGACAATAAAAAAGAAAAAGGCCTCAGGATACAGGTGAGAAAGAAAATGTTGCACCTTATAAGAAGTTCAACATAGTTAGATAGGGGCATGGGTCACAACTTGGAGTTCAGAAGAATAAAGGTGATGGTGAAAATATGGTTTCAGTGTTGGAAATGTGGTAAGGAGTATCTTAAGAGGGTTTTGTCCATAGAATCACAGTGGTAGGCCTAAAATTACAGTGCACAAGAAGCACAGATAGTTGGGGATGTTTGGTAGAGCATTCCACAAATTTATGCAGTGTTGGATAACAAGCAGGCAGATCACCATGTAACCATTATCGAGATGGAAGGTAAGCTTTGTGATCAAGTTATTTCCATTTTGATTGAACCTCGATCTAATTATAGTTATATTAGTCCTAACTTGGTGGATAACTGTGGTTTGAATAAATAAGTGCATGAAAAATACTAGTTAGTGCAGCTAGTTATAGGTATAAAGAAGAGAGAGTGTCACTGGGTAAGAGATTGTGCATTCAAGTTGAATGGTATACCTACCTCAACACATTTGAATGTAATGTTGTTTGGATCATATGGTAGCTTTTCGGTATGGACTGGTTTTATCTTCATAGGACCAAAGTGGATTGTTATGACAAGGTCATTGATTGTTTGGATGAAAATGGAGAACATAGGATCTTGCAGAGTAAGAAGAAGGAAACATCAGTTACAATGGTGACAACTATGCAGGTAAAGCGCAGTCGCAGAAAAGAGTGTGTTATTTGTAGTGAATATTTCTAGTGATAAAGGTAAGGATATTGAGGATGTGACGGTATTGACCAAGTACCCAATCTTGTAGAAGTTTCAGGATGTGCTTCCAGCAGAGATTTCAGAGTTTCCGTGTCATTGAAAAGTGGACCTTTCCAATGAGTTGGTACTAGGGAAAACACCAACATCGAAGGAAACATATAACATAAGCACACCAAAGTTAGTAGAGATGAAGTTACAATTGGAGGGAATGCTTGACAAGAAATACATTAGGCCAAGTGTATCACCTTGGGGTGAACCAGTGTTGTATGTGAAGAAGAAGGATGGTACTCTCAGGATATGCATTAATTACAGGTGGTTGAAAAAGGTGACCAAGAACAGGTATTCGTTTCCGAGGATTAATGACTTTTTCAATCATTGGAAGGGAGAAACAATGTTCTCAAATATTAATCTGGGATCAGGATATCATGAGGAATGCACCAAGGAAGAGGACATATACAAGACTTCTTTCAGGACTAGGTATGGGAATTATGAGTTTGTTGTAGTTCCATTTGGTTTGATTAATGCTCCATTTAATTTCATGTTCTTGATGAATAGTGTATTGCATCCTTATCTGGACAAATTTGTTATTGTATTCATTGATGACATCTAGATATATTCTAAAAATGAGGAAGAGCATGTGTCGAGCACTTAACAAAAATGTTGATATTACATAGAGAGAATCATTTGTATGCCAAACTTGGAAAATGTAGTTTATTTAAAACAAGTGTACATTACTTCGGACATGTTGTTTCCAAGGAAGGCGTAGCAGTGGATCTAGAGAAGATAAGGGCTATCATGGATTGGGGAGCTCCTAGAAATGTGGATGAGGTAAGATCATTTATGGGGCTAGCAGGTTATTATAGGAGGCTCATCAAGAACTTATCTGGCATTGCATATACTATTACATCACTCCAGAGGAAAGGTAAGAAATTTGAGTGGACAGAGGAATGTGCAGTAAAAAATTTGAGTGGATAGAGGAATGTGCAGTCAGTTTTGAATAGTTGAAGCAGTTGTTAATGAATGCTCTAGTTTTAAATATTGTAGATCCAGACAAATAATTTGTGGTGTGAACAGATGCTTGCAAGAGAGGACTTGGTGGAGTCCTTGTGCAGGAAGGATAGGTAGTATGCTATGAGTCATGGAAACTGGATTAGCATGAGAAGAATTTCCCAACACATGATCTTGAGTTGGCACGAGGTTTGTATTGATGAGAGATCGTTGTGGATTTAGGTATCTATTTGACCAATCGAATCTGAATGTCAGGCAAGCTAGATGATTGGCCACGATTAGTGAGTTTGACTTCAAGATCAGGTACATCAAGGGTAAAGAGAGAAAAGTTGCAGATGCTCTTAGCAAGAGCATATATGTGAATCACATAGCATCTATGAGTTCCTATAGGATAGAATTACGAAGATTGGATCTTACAGGAAGGAAAATAGGATGATAGGTACATGGAGCTTATGCACAGGTTACAACAGGCTAATGGTGATTAGGATGTGGACTATCATCTTACAATAGATGGTTTGATCAGACTTAGGGAGAGGATATATGTGCTAGACAACAATGAGCTCAAGAATACTATATTTCAGGAGTTTCATGGAAAGACATATCCAAGTCACCCAGGATACTAGAAGACATTGACAATAGTGAAGAATTTATCATTTGACGAATCTAAAGAGGGAAGTGGCAGAGTTTGTGGCTAGATGCTTGGATTGTCAGCGAGTGAAAGCTGAATGTAAGCATCTAGTTGGACTGCTATAGTCGATTCTTATTCCAAAGTGGAAGTGGGAGGTCATTTCCATGGGTTTCATCATAGGTTTTCCAAGGACATCTAGACAAAATGATTACATCATGGTTGTGGTAAAAAAGTTGATAAAGGTAGCACACTTCATTCCACTAAAATATGTGTATTCAACTAGTGATGTGGCACATGTATTCATCATATATGTAGTGAGGTTGCATGGTGTTCTACAGAATATTGTGTTAGACAGGGATGCTAAGTTCACTTCCAAGTTTTGGAATGAGTTGTTTGTAGGTTTGAGGACAAAGTTGGCCTTCAACACAACTTATCATTCACAGACAGATGGATAGATAGAGAGGGTCAACAGGGTATTGGAGGACATGTTTAGGATGTATATGATGCATCAGCAGAGGAGATGGGAGGAGTACCTTCCATTGGTTGAGTTTTATTACAAGGAGTATCAAGAATCACTGAGGATGAGTCTGATTGAGGCGTTGTATGGGAAGAGTTGTAATACTCCCATCAGTTGTAGTGATCCAGTTAACAGGGTATTGATAGGAACAGACATGTTGGCAGAGATAGAACAGGAAATGTAGGTAATCAAGAAGAATCTAAAGGCATCACAAGACAAGCACAAAAGTTATGTAGATCAAAACAGGTTGTTTAAGGATTTCAGGTTAAGGAACATGTGTATTTTCACATCAATCCCAAGAAGATCTCCTTGAGGATTAGATCATGTGCCAAGCTGGCACCTCGATTTCTTTGACCTTTAAATATTCTTGAAAGGATTAGACTAGTATCCTATCGACTTTCACTTCCTTCAATAGTGAAAGTCCATGATGTTTTCCATGTGTCATTTCTTAAGAAGTATGTTAAATATGTTGATCATGTGATTGACTGTTCTGTACTGCAGGTGGATCCAGATGGATAATTCCATCCGGAACCTCAGTGTATATTTCAGAGAAAGATGTTCATGCTATGGAACTGAGCAATCAAGCTGGTTAAAGTGTAGTGGAAGCACTTTGAGCTTGATGAAGCTACATGGGAGATGGCGAATCAGATGTGGGCTACGTATCCTTCTCTATTCGTTGGTTGAGTGAATTTCTTTGGCATATGTTTTGATGTGATGTTTTTGTATATGTATATATGTACATGGATGTAAATACCACCATTAGATGTGTTATAAATCTCCAATAAGCAATATGGGTGTCATGTTGTTATGGTTGTTATGTGTCATGATGGTTTAGTTCTCAGTAGGTTGATCATTGTAAATAATGCATCAAGCTAAGTTATAAATCTCCATGGGCAGTATGTTTTGCTTCTCAACAGTATTGTTGGTTGTAGGTGTCATTGAACACTGATGATAGTGCTCCCCCATGGGGGAGGGTGCTGTAAAAACCCTGGTCAAAATTCCATGTAATAAAGTTAATAAAGGAAAAATAATAATGAAGGTCATGGGATGCATATTCCAAGCTGAATGTTGGAAAAAACATCGTAGTGCGGGTGTTCATTTGGTTTATTATGGCTAAGAAAATTGGCAAATGAAATGGAAAATGCTTTGGAAAGGCATGAGACATTAATTAGTATTTTATTTATGAAAATAATGGAAATTAGGAAGAAAGGAAGGTGAAATGTCATGGGTTGTATGTGAGGAGGAAAATGAAGGAAAATAATGAAAATTTGATGAAAATAGAAGCCCCATTAATAAAAGGGCTTTTGAATATCAATTGGTACCTTTTGTCAGTTCATTTTTGGAGCTCTCTCTCTGTATTATCTCTCTCTCTGACTCTTAGACACTTGAATTTTCTTTGAGCGCTCTAGCATTGGATCAAGGAAAGCAGAGGAAGAACCAAGAAGGCAAAGGAAAGCAAAGATCAAGCAAGGAAGAGCATCATGTAGCAACTACATCAATATTATTTGTAGGTATGATTAGATGGTCTATATGGTTAACCAAATTCATTTATAGCTAAATGTTTACAACCATGGTCAACCATGTTTCTGCATGGTCATCCATAGATAACCATAGTCAACCTTTTTCAAATAAGCTCAAGCATGGTTACCCATGGTCACCATGGTCAAGCATGGTAATCAAGTTAAACATGTTCATATATGGTCACATTTAGTCCACCATAGTATATCATCTACATCCTTGGCTAATCGTGGTAATCATGGTCAACCATTGTTGACAATGGAAAATTAAGGTCAACCATGGTAATCTAAGGTTAACCATAACCAACCATACTCAACTAAAGTCAACCTCAGTCAGCCAAGATCAACCTTGATTAACCATAGTCAACCTTATCAACCATGGGCAACCTCGTTAACCCTCTTCAAACATTATTGTAACAATAGTGTAGCATCAACCATGGTCAACAATAATGTAATGTGAAGTGTAATTGTTGGGTTGTGTTATATTCTTTCCACGTAGTTAACAGGGGGTTTGAGGGGTACCCGTAACCCCACTTTATGGGGTCTGGGGCAGTGCCCCGGAAAATTTTGGTTTTGGACCTTATGTTAGGTTGGGCGGACCCACCTATGGTTTTGTGCATGATTTTCGCACATGTTTTTTGACGCAATGGTTTTCGGTCCATGGTATTGGATCGATGGTTTTTTGGTCCATGGTATTGGA
>APFE031225710.1:160703-179963 GCA_000404065.3 Pinus taeda | reverse complement strand
GTGTTATTATTAATGGAGTTCTTAAGAGATAAGTTTTCCATTAAATAATTCTACAACATTTTATTAATATGTTTATAAACATTGATGATTAGTGGATGATTAATTTTTTGCCTCTAATCTGAAATGACTAAATAAATTAATAATATTTTTCGTTAGTTGTTCTAATTTACCTAGATCAACCACAACACTAATATTATCTTTCATTTTTTTAATACGATAACTAATATATTAATTAAAAAAAAAACTATAATGTTAATCATTAAAATATACCAAATTTAATAATAATCCAGATTCATCGTCTCATGTACCATATATAGTAAACACAAAAAAGTATATATATATAAGATCATAAATATTAATAAAACCAACAATACAAATGCCCCCAACTACCATTGGAAAAAGGATAAAAGACCACTTTATAAGACTCGAAGCATTGACCGAGGGCACAAACAAACACAAAGGATACCTTCACCATGATACCTTCACCATAGTGATTTGTAACCAAGTAAAAGCAGAAGATATATTTGCAAAGAGGAATGAGCGTGAATGTTCATAACAACTACCAAAATCTCATCATCATGTTCATGAAGCCTCAACTTTCTAGAAAATCTGCTCTTATATGCATATAGTCCACAAAGCCTCAACTACGCATAAAGCATGTTCTTGTACGGATGTGGCATGCTCAAATCCCCATACCACTTTAAAGGACTTGTATGTCGAAGGTAATATTATTCTCCTTTGTATTTTCTCATCCTCCATGTCCATATCCATCACTTAAAAGAGAATATAATACTATTACAAACAATGTTGTGACCTCCGCATGGTAAAAGAGAATAGAATACTATTACAAACAATGTTATGACCTCCACATGAACCAAATAGTGCTTTATTATTGTTTGGCTCTCTTGACTAAGTAACCTTAATGAACTAAAATAGTCTTAAAAAATTGGTTTCCACATGATTTACTTTTATTCTATTATGGTCATATGCTCCACTATTATTTCACTTATCCACTTACTTCAAAAATTGGTTTCCACGTGATTTACTTTTATTCTATTATGGTCATATGCTCCACTATTATTTCACCTATCCACTTACTTCAATGGTTTGGGATGTGTCGTTTGATTAGAACCAAAATTCTAGATTAAGAACTCGTTTGAAATGAAGTTTTATGAAGGTTAAGAAAAACAAGTGTAATAATGTTATTTTTTAGTAAATATTTTATTGTGTAAAAAGTAATTGATAACTATAAAAAAAAAAATTGTATATAGACAAATGTGTTCAACAATGAGAAATATAAATATTAAAAAAAAATAATATTTTATCTATTTATGTTTGAGAATGATCACCCATTATTTTAATTTATTATTAGTATTTTTTTATTGATTTTTTATTGATGTTAGTAAAATTATTAGTTTTGATTTTGAATGGTGAAGGTGCCCTTGGAGGAGTTCCCTCAAATGAGAGAGGAATGGTAAAATGTGAAACCTATAACGAAAGACAAACAGATGAATTAACCTTATTTTTGTTATCATAGCATTGTATTGCTAAAAATAAATAATGGAAGAAGGGTGATAGAACAATAGTTTTTATTTTTGTTTATTTGCAATTGTAGTGAAGTTATCATAGCATTGTATTGCTAAAAATAAATAATGGAAAAAGGGTGATACAACGATAGTTTTTAGAGCAAAGCAAAAAAAACATTGCTAAATATAAAAGTTCAATTTGGTTGATGAAAAAAAAACACTTGGTTGTGTCAACACTTTGTAACCCTATATTAAAAGTTCTACAAGCCTGGGTACTTAGAAAAACTAATAATAATAATAAATTACAAAATATAGATCCACAATACTACATTATTACATATTATTATAATAATTTAAAATAAAAACTCATTAAAAACAAATTTTATAATATTAAACTAATAATAATTGAGATTATAAAATATGCATTTATTATAATTAATATATATATTTATTATAATAATAATTATTTATGAAATTGAAATTTATTATAATAAATATATATTATTTATAATAATAATAATAATATATTTATGAAATTGGAAATTTCTTTAAAAAGAAAGACGATCCATGTACCAAATAATAAAATATTTTTTATAAAAGGTGAGACCTTAAAAAAACCAAAATTATGATAGCAAAGGCAACCCACTTAGGAGATAAAAAACTTATGATATAATGGATATATTGACCTAAATGTGTTTTAAGTTGAGAAACTCACAACTAATATATATTCATAAATCCTAAAATCATTTTAAGTTTTGGCAATTTGAGGTGGTTTAATTTATGCTTTACACTAAAAAAATTTGAGGAAATTTTCATATGGGAATGGTTGGATTTGTGCAACTTTACCACAACAAACTTGACCAAAACAATGTAATGAATCTGCAACTCTATAATTTGCAATCAAAATCAAAAATAAATAAATAAGACCCCACAATGCATAGACATTTTTGGTGGCAACTAATTTATGACCTATACCAGGTAACAAATTAGTCATATTGATTATGTACGAAGAGGTAAACACCCAACTAATATATTATTGAAAAATGAATTTTATAATAACAAATAAATAATAACAATCTTTTTAGGTAAACAATTCTTATTTTTACAAATTGATTTAAAACAATATAAAATTAGTCTATTTAATCCCCATAATTAAAATTTAAAATATAATTTTATAAAAAACAAAATTTATTTTTAAAATTGATAAGTTTTTAAATTAAATATAAAACTAAAAAATATTAAAATCAAATTAATTTAACAAAGTAATTCAAAAATTATTTATAATTTAATACACTGTGCTTTTCGAAATATAAATATAATTTAGAAAGAGCTACTATATGACATATTTGAATGCTTGTAATTATCTTAACATCGCATATTTGAATATTCATCGATGTAATGCATAGAAATTCAAATCATCAAACATCGATGTGATGCCATATAAATGGATATTATTAATAAATATGTTTAATAACGTAAGTTCGTAATGAATTTAATTTTCATTGAATCAAAATTTTCTAATAAGATTTTGGATGTAATGGTTTAAAAAATATTAAGCATCAAAGCATATTATATTGCAGTGTTTGACTTGAGGATTGGGTTGGGAATTTCATTTTAGTATTATTAGTCCCTGCTCAAAGCACGAATTATACCAATCAATTCAGGGTAATATTGCATTACTTATAACAGTTGATTTAGGGTGATATTGTATTGGTTTGGATTGTATATTAGTTCAGTGTTATTATAAATATTCATTTATTTATTTATATAACTATTTAATATATTATTATTTTTATGATGTAATTAAAATTATGGAAAATTTATTTTTCAAATTTAATTAAATTATTTAATTGAATTTAGTATAGTTTTACTATAGTGATAATTGTTTAACATGTTTTATCTTATAATTCTAAATATTATTGCCATATTTTATTAGATTTTTAAATATGAGTATAGTGATTTTTTAGTTTTAAGTTGTTGAAGAAAACCATCCAAAAATAAAATTATTAAAAATAGTTTATACTGAGGTAAATAACATATTTACCATCAATTACTTCCCACCATAATTTAAGCAAGCCTTTGCATATAGAAGGATAAGGAAAAAAAATGTAAATAAATATACTTACCATAAGTCAGTTCCTACCATTATTTATGTGGGAGTAAAATTGTAAATGTGTAGACATCTCAATTTATTATTTTGTGCCAATGCAAGACAATAGGATTCGATTTCCCTATTAACTATTTTTAATTTAGCATTGATCAATGCAAGTTATAATGTTTTATGCAATATTTTTGAAGCACAATTTCTAACTTGAGTGGCAGACACTAAACTCTCTCCAACAGTCATCTAAATGAAGTGATATTTTGCATTCATTATAATTACATATAATCAAATCAACATCTTCCTCTTGGGTTAGTTACTTATTGTAATATATATGTTATATATTATTAGTCGATGTAATATATGTTAAGTGTGTGTAATATTATGTTAAGTGTGTGTAATAATATTAGCGTAGTATAAGGATGGTGAAGTTTTCATTAATTTGCTTTGATTTTTAAAGATTTTTTCTTAGTTTAATTTTGTATAATAATTTAGATTCTTTTTTTTTTGTAAGTTTATTAGTTTTAATAGTTGAAGCATTGTTATCGATGGAGTTCTTAAGAGATGAGTTTTTTATTAAATAATTCTACAACATTTTATTAACTAAGTTTATGAACATTGATTACATTTTTTAATAACATCCACTACTTTTGTCAAATTCTTTATGTCTCATCTGTATAACTCACTACCTCTGCCACATTCTTTGAGTTCATTGCTACACCACTTTCCTCCGCATAATCTTGCATCACCTTCTTACTCCACATCATCACCTACATTGCCTTCTTCAACTAGACATGCTAACTCCCTTTGTATTGAAAAATATCAAACTCCCAATTGGATCCTACAAGCTTGCAATGCCTCTCAAAAGGAAATTTTATATTCTAAAATTCCTTTCGCTTCTTGCCTCTAATCACATAGTTGTTGCATTGACAACTTAGAAAAAATCCTTCTCTACTTCTACATGTACATGTAGCCAATATTTCGGGAACCCTAAGCATGAAGCACATGCCACAATTTTGCACTTAAAATAATTTTATGTGTATGGGGTGATTGTTGCTCAAAGAATTCTCCTAATAGTTTCTAACAAAGATCTAGTGTTGGGCGCGGGATCCCCCAAGGACATTTTTGGGGCTTAAAGCCCATATTTTGGCTAAAAATTGTAAAATCCGATGTAAAGACTCCACATTGTGTGGGTGCAGAGCACGAAGTCGTAAATGAGTCATAGGGTTGTCCGCCCTCAATTTTGTAATGTAATGTCAGCTTTAGAAATCTACCCATGGTCCGCAGACCATGGGATTCTATAAATAGAGCGAGGCTCTAAGTAGTTGAAAAAGATAGAAATAGAATTAGAAGAATGACCATGGAATAGAAGCATAGCGGAAGATCTAAGGGAAAAGTCGAGTCTTTGGGTCATAGAGTAGGAGAAGACTTTCCCACTGAGTGCGCAAAGGCCTAGTAATCGGCAACTGAATGTGCGGACCCCTGCAGCTAAGTACGCAGGGCGAGTCGAGTCTGTAACTGTTGAAGCATTAATAAAGAGAAGTTTTACATCAATTCTGTGTATTTATTTCTTGTTTTCTGTATCATATATATTAGGTATAAATTGTATTTATGTTGTTTATAGGGTGTGCGAACATATATAACTATGTAGATTAAGTTGAATCTGAGTTAAAGTATTTGGTTACGCGAAGTTGACTAACATCTATAAGAGGATAATTAAGATATGCAGTGTAACTTGGGAAACTAGTGCAGATCGCTGCCATAAAAGCGTGAAATTGCCTTAGCCCCCTGGTTAGGGCTACATGAAGAACAATTATAGCAGATTGCAAAGGTATCGCAAGTCAGAATAGTGCACGAAGTAACCTGTGCAAAGGTAGGCACAGTTGGACTAAATCGACCCCTCAGACATATCAAGGGTGCAAAAACTTGGTTCTAGCATCCTCCCATACTTCTTTGGGTGAGACTTTAGTCCACGCTCCGTAGGTTGATGCCGAAAGGGCTAGTAGTGCAGGGATTTGTTTGGCTAATTAACTTTGAACCTGGGTCAGGCCCCATCAAGCCAACAAATGTTTTAGTTGTTGGGATCGGAATCTGCATAGAGATGTCTGATGTCATGTCATTAGAATCCAATTAAGAAGGAAATTGAAGGTTGGTTAGACAAAAGAATTCACGAGTTCGTGGCGCAAGAGAACAGGAATCCGTGACTGTCAAAAGAAGAGTGGTTAGACTGCTACCTATATACAGAGATCCACAAAATCTTCTTTGCGGCTTTCCCTACTGAGTTGTACGAGTGGATCGCGAACCTAGCAAATAGCCAAGGAAGGTGGAAACTCGACAATCCTATTGTGTGGACTCCATAATTAGTACGAAGGTTGGAAGAATCAGAGGATAAGATCACGCGCGTCGTTGATCATTGGCTCGATCCAATTACAGGAGGATTCAATACTGAGTTCGCGGTTGACACCTCAGTTAGCTACAACGAGGCAGAGCGACGCTTTCTCAAGGGACTGCGAGGTAAGTACGTAAAGTCTCTGAATACTTGGATTAAAATGTTATTGTGCGAAAAGAGGGTTATGCAATTACCTTGATGTTCAGGGCTAAGCGAAGTAGAAAAACTTACAGGAACGAAGGAAATAAGGGACCAAAAACTAGCCCCTTGATTTCACCTCTGCGAGGGGACGAGGAAGAGCTCGTGAAGGTCTCTCCATGAAGTGCTATCCATTTGATAAGACAAAGAATTTCATGAATACCACTCCCACCCACACCACCACTAGCTTCACCGCCTTCACCTGCATCTTCACCCATACCACCTCCGCCACCACCACAAGTCAATATGGCAAGCACAATAAAGTTGCCTATGTTCAAGGGAGTGGGAAATGAGGATCTGAACCAATTTTGGTTCATTGTACGAGCCGTATGGGAAGCACAGGGAGTTACGGATGACAATATAAAGAAAGCGACACTAGTTAGCGCCCTACAAGACCGCGCACTTACCTAGTATATTAAGCACTCAAATGATAATCCGAGTGCAGGAATCGCGGATATCCAAGCAGTGCTAAACAAAGAATTTAGCAGGCCAAAGTCTGAATCACAGTTGATCATTGGATTCAAAGAAATCACGATGCTACCAGGCAAAACTCCTTGGGAGTTAGATCAAAGGTTGAAGTGTATCATTCGCAAAGCTAATATGAATCTGACGAATGGACAACATCACAAATGGTTTTTAGCATTGCTAACGCCACATTTAAGGAGCAACTGACCAATTAGGCAGTTTCAATAGCACTACCAGCAGTTGCATTTTCTCGAGGGAAGCACCAAGCAGTAGATGTCAAAGCAGTTCTTGTTCCATAAACCATTTATCAAGTTGAATCAACCTCCAGGCTAAATAGAACAAACTAGTAATAAAATACTGTCCAGAAAGGATGCAATAAGAGATGGTTTGTCTACCCTTGAAATTTTAATATTTCCTTTTGAATTTTCATGAATATGGAAGCATTATAAATTAATACTGAAGCATTATAAGTTTTGTTTCATTTTTTTGTTCTAAAATTTATTCATGCTTACTCTTTCATTTTCAGTTTTTAATTTTCAAATTCCGTTGATGTTTGGTCTAAAATTTATTCATATTTGCTTTTGAATGGTCTAAAATTTATTCATGTTTGCTTTTGAATGTTCATATTGAATTTTCTAATTTTCAAGAATATTGGAGTATTAAATTCTATCTCTTTTTTAGCCTAAAATTTACTCATGTTTAGTCTCAAATATTTTATTAAATAATTAACATTTTTCGTTTAATTCTTTGCTTAAATTTTCATTTAATTGTTTGCTTAATTTTTCATTTAATTATTTATTTAATTCTTGGCTTAATTCTTTGTTTAATTTTTTTCTTAATTCCATTTAGTTCTTTTATTAATTCCTATAATTCCAGGTTTATGTTTAAAAGCTTAAAACAATTTAAATACATGTAAAGCTAAAAAATCACTCTTCAAAATTCAAGCCAATCATATTCACAATGTTGCATCCACAGTGAGTCAAAATCACAACTTCAAAATTCAACTCAATCATATTCACAATGTTACATTCACAGTGATTTAAATGAAAGGAATTTTGGTTTGCCCCATGAAACAATAACTGCAACTCAAAAGTAAAAAATCAACACCATGGCAAACCAACTTGGAGTAGCTTGTTTTGCTCAAATTTTCCTTTCTTTCTTTCTATAAAAAAACCTTAAATATCCAACTTCTAAGCATGCATATCAATGTTTCTTGAAAAGCCAGTTTCTTGGACACCGGTTTCAGGAAATGCCTCACCCTCTCCTTCAGGTCTAAAAATTCTTTCTTTCATATCCCCGAGGTCCTTCATATACTCCAGGTTTCACTTTATGCCTCAACCTCTCCTTCAGATCTAAACTTCCTTCAGGTTTCAATTTATGCCTCAAGTTTCAGTTTATGCCTCAGCTTCTCCTTAGGATCTAAACTTCCTTCATATGCTCCAGATCTAAACTTCCTTCATATGCTCCGGATATCTTCTGTACATTTTCTTATTCCTTTCTGTCCATTTCCTTTTTTCCAACCTCTATTTTCTGTACATTTCCTTTCTTCCCACTTATATTTATACCTACCCTTTATTATGTCTAAAAGAGCATGAACCTACCCCTTATTATATCTAAAGGGGCATGAAAAGAGCACCTGATTATTGTATTAAAAGGGCATGAACAAATCACTTGGTTGATGATGTAGTTGCTATCTCCCATGATGCAACACTTACGCCACAAAAAATGATTTGATTCTTTAGGTTTCTCTTTCATAATGTTTGAGCCAAGCTAACAACTGTCTGTATAGATGTCTACCTGTTTCAATGGTGCTTTGCATGGATGTTTGATGTGTGGATCTTTTAATATAATGGATATGTTATAATGTTGATGCCTGTGTTCATTCAATAATTTTTTCCAATAAATTCTAAAATTAGAAAATAATGCCGACTTAAAACATTTTTATAATTAAAAATTAATGATAACCTTAGTGCCTAAATTGGGCTCTCCAACACGTTAGTGCCTAAATTGGGCTCTCTAACACGACAACAATCATCTTATTTTCTCCCGTGGAAACTTCAACATCTTATATAGTGTATTTTAGAATGAATTACAAATTGAGTGACTGATATGAACAACAAATTTAGTGACTAATGTGAAATCTGAAAGAAACACAGAAACAAGTAAGAAACACAGAAAGTAAAATGAAAGGAGTGAGCCTTTAATTAACTTGTATTTCTAAATCTAAACACAGAAAGTAAAATGAGAGGAGTGAGCCTTTAATTAACTTGTATTTCTAAATCTAAATTTATGGACTGGAAAATATAATCATGACAGGCTTTTGATATAACTTTGCTTAATTGGTCCTGAATATTATTATCACTAGTTGTCCACGGATCCTCGAATTTCACTGACAATTATATGAGTAAAAAGCGAGCAATGCACAATTTCAATTTCTGATCATTGGCAGATCTATTTAGGTTTTCGGTTTCATTGTTATCCAGTCGCTGATTTGATTTTATAATAGAAAGTTAATGCATTTGATTTTATAATAGAAAGTTAATGCTTTCCGAGCAAGGGCCACTGCTTTAATTATGGAAGGTTACTGCATTCCGAGCAATAGACACATATCTATTTATTAAAAAATAAAATATTACTCCGCTTATGATTTCAGCATTAAAAAATAAAAAAATTACTCCTTATGATTTCAGCATTGTACTTCCACAAATACAAAAATCATTTGAAAATAATTTCTGCTATTACGGCAGGTATGCTATCTGCAACTTAGATCTTTTTTATTAGATCTTGTTTATTAGAATAGAATGGATCAATTTACGCTTCCACATTACATAATGGAATTGATTATCTTCTCCAAAATTACAATAGAAAGGTGTTTATGAATGAAAATTGTATAAACAAATACACCAAACTTGACATTAGAGGTGATTGAAACACAATAACATACTTGAAAACTGTATGAACAAGACTATAGTCCTCACGTTAAATACGCATATGCATATGGTCCATGGCAACAACCTAATAATAAATATATATTTATTAATACCCCTTCGAAACGATTTAGAAAATTAATTCCACGTTATGCGGGCATTCCAGATCGGCAAACGGGACAGGTATTGCCAAAACGCAGCCACGCTGAAATGCAATGAGGATGGTAGACGTGGCCGCAGCGCAGTTGAGATGCCTCCTCACCCAATTCGTAATCCAAGTGGCAGAGTGGGCAGCATGACCTGATACTATTATTATTATTTACCTGATTTGTTGAAATCCTTATGGTAGGCAATGCGGGAGGGGGCATTCTGTGACTGTTATGATGGGTTGTGAGGCATTCAGTAAAAGCGTGTATCACACAATTAGCCTGGCGCTGGACTTCAACAAGATCACATAGCCTTCTTATTAACTCCAGATTACCACGTATCAGTTCATGTTCCGCATGTTCTTCCATTGCTAGATGCTGAACATGAGTTGCTTGGATTTCTTGTGTCTCGTCATCATTGACGGCTATCTCAGTATTCTCAGGAACAGGCGGCAATGGATCCTCTCCTACAAGACCTCGACCAGGCGCTCTGTTATGATGGGTTGTAGGTTCAAGTATTGTGTTTCTTCTGGTGAAAGCTTGCATCTCACGGGTACTTTGTAGTAGGAGTTCAACAAGAGAGTATAGCATCATTACCAGCTCTCGATTACCCACATTGAGATCAATATCTTGAGTGACTGTCTGAACAGCTTCATGTGTAGCCACCTCATTCTCACGAAGAAGAGGCAATCCGTCCTGCAATATAATAACTTCTTCTGTCTCAGCACAAATTACTTCTTCCATGTGACTGTCAGATAAATGTTCCTCTAGATTGGATCTCAGGTCAAAGTAAAAACAAGGAAAACAATCAAGTCCCCAGCGGAGTTGCCATTTTGTCACACGGAATGAGTCGAGGTTTCGAACAACATCGACCTTCCTAGTATCTAAAGATATCTAGTGACAAGCAAGCCAATCAAAAACTATATTTCTCTAAATATGCAATTAAAAACAAAGGCAAACAAGTGTTTTAGGCCTACCTTGGGTCCAATGCAAGTTTGTGGAAGCCTCGCTCCTTCGCTCCAAATGAGCTTCCTTGAAGTGTAATTCTACAAACACAAACAAGCAACCAAATTAAATAGCACTTGAAAAGCCAATATCATAAAGCATATTCATCATAATGATCAAGGAGATTATGAAACAAACCACATAAGACAATTCGTTGAGAAAAATGAATCTGATTGTATTAATTCAAATGAAAGAAGAACTTTACAACCTGTGCCTTGATGCTGTACAAGCTCCTCCCAAGGTCCGAAAAGAAGTCTCCTCTACTTTGACAAGTTTCACTCACTTCCCAATGAAACCAAAAGGTATGTGATCTCTCCTCTCAAGTTTAACTAGGAAGTCCCAATTCCATCAGCATTTACCCTAAAAAATGTTCAGCTTCTCACCTCTCCAGCAACTGACCCAATGCCTTAATTTATAGTGCAATGGAGGGAACTTACTAGGTCCTCCTTCAAAGGGATAAAGCCCACCTTCAAAGGGATAGCTCCTCCTATCAAGGGATTAGCTCCTTCTCTTTTGGGATGCATGAACCACCTTAGAGCGAACAATCAACGTCGAAATCCTTCTAGAAACATCTAGAATTAACCCAAAAGTGAGTTTTTTAGGATAAACTTGCACCTTTCTGATTTTCACAGGGGTACGCACCCACCCCTTTACAGATAGAGCGTGAAGGTACGCAGGTATTATGAACAAAGGGTGCGGGTCCACAAGTAAAAGTAGGAGAAAGTACGGAACCAGAGTAATATTGATTTTCAAAGTCTTTCTCTCTTTTGCAAAGCTTGACATGAAGAGCTAAGGTCTGAGACTTGCTTAGGAGGCTAGTATAGGTGATGATAGACCCATACTAACTCCAAATAATCATGGTGATGATATTTTTGTGTAACACATATCATAGTCATCTATTTAAAAATAATCCATGTCAAATCTAAAGTCTGAAAAAATGTCTTACAAAACAATGTTTAAAACTTAGTTTGACAGATGAGTTGGTGAAGAAAGAGTGTGAAAGTTCTACTTAGAGTCACCAAAAAATCAGAAAATAAACATAGAAAAAAAGTTGAAATGGTTGTTCTTTGTTTTCTATTTTTATACTAGGAAAAAAGTCAACAAGTATTATGTGTCGGGCATAAACAAACAAGTACTTGAAGTTTTAGCTTACATAATTTTTTATTTAGAAATTTTATTGGTTCTAACTTTATGTATTTAAGGATGGGATGGAGTGTTCAAAACTTCATACAATTTTTCTAATAATTCTAAGTATGTTTCCTTGGTCAGACAGAAAGAATCTTTAATATTATATTCAATAAGTTGTTCTACTTCCAAAATGTGCCCATATGTAATTCCTCTCTAATTGTTGAAGCTTTGAACAATAAATCCTGTAGCCAGATAGGATGGAGTATGCCAATTTGTTGGCCAACGCTTGATGACCTCCTGAATAGTGTCATTTGCAGCAAGGTAAGACAGGTCAAACCATTTTTGTTATGGATCCTTCCACAACCTGATGTATATGCAGTGAAAGTCAGCTTTAAACTCCACATACTCTGAAATCTATTCAAATACCGTGGGGGACAACAACGTCTTTTGGTTGATGGCCATGCGAATGATCGCCTCCATTAACACCTAGAAGACTTTGGTTTCTGTGACATGCACAACATCCTTTGTTTCCCAGAGGGATGCAAACTGTGCAGCCACCAGAAAATCTTTCTCCACAGGAGGAAACTTATTGTCCTCTGACAGATCCCAAGTGATGAGCACAATGGAGAGAAACAACCATGGATAGTGGAATGTTTTACTCTCATCTCGCACCTCTCGATAGTTCATAAGTAACTTGCTACAAAGGTTGCGTGACCAATTGAACTGCATGCCCTTTGCGAACTGTGCAGATAGTGAAATAATTGGCACCAGAACCTCGTCCGCGTGGCATTTTCTCATGATTTTTCCAACAAGGATCTACATAAAAAATTTTACCGTGGGTTCAGTGATTGAGGTAATAGAGCACCCGTGAAACTTCTTCATGGGCTTGAATTTATCCTTCATTTTCTCTGTGAGGTAGCGCTCGCTCATCTTTCTACCAAACTCCTTGGCCGGATTCAACCCTGAGTGAGGCAACAATGTGATCTAATGGATTATCATATTAGTGATAGGGATTGGCATGCTTAGCCACAAGCATCCACCATGGATCAAGGTCAGAAACTACTTTATAACAATAATATTGATGTTGGACCTTTGGTAGATGAGAACCCATAACAAGTTCAACAACCATGACTGATTCACTTGGCAAATCCACTCCAAAGGCTCCAATGTGGTGACACCTGATTCCTTGTAAAATATTCTTTTCATATAGTTCTCTGTTGCAAGGTGGGGGAACCTCTCATGGTTTTCCATGTCCTAGTATTCTAGCTTTAAATGTGGAATACACGCCAAGTGCAAACTTTCAAAAGTGATTCTCTTTGGTAACAGGGGTGTATTGAGGAGGCATTTTCTTTTATTTGGGTCATTAGGGACCTTCACTTTTCCCTTACATGGTGGGATATAATCCAGAAGTTTGCAAATAAGCTGCAACCCTTTTGCATCTATATCCTCGATGCCTTCTTCAACCTCCAAATCAAGAACTTTCCCATTATCCTTCGCTGGCTATTTTTCCTCTTTTTGAGCCTAGGTAGCAACATGCTTCCCTAATGACTCACGCATCAGCATGGGCTTCTTCTACTTGTCTTTCTTTGGCTTCAGGACTTCCCGCACTGGTGTAGGTTTCAGCCTAAGTGACCTCGGCACTATAGGCACAACAGCTAGAGCCTCCACGCTCACAACTTCCGGAACTACTCCCTTAGAAGAAACATCTCCACTAGTACTCATTGTTTCCACAGGGCTTGGTCCTAGCATCTTTTCGAGGATGAATGTTTGATTTACCTCTGATAATTGGCAAATGTAGGGCTCGCATCTAAATCCTCCCAATATGAGTGATTCATACACAATCGATAGCCCAACTTGATAAAAACTTTAAGGATGCAAAGTGTTTTTTGCTGGATGGCCACACGTAATTTCTAGGTGAATTTGAATTCAAATTCGACTGTTCTCCCCAAAATATGTTCATAAATGTTGATTTGGCAGAATATCTCCAAATATTTTAGTCTTAATTGTCTTGAATGATGCCCCCCTGCTCATCTTAACCATCTCCTGGAAGTCAAATCATGAACGATGACTGTAATGGTCACTTTTTGGTTGTGCTACATGGTCTCCCCTCCATAGCGCAACTCCCTTCACACCTCTTCTAGTACTGTGAAATTAGCCTTTTTTGCACAGCCCCCCTTTCGTGTAGTTCTACAAACTGGGATGCGTAGCTTATAGTCTTGTGCCTCCTTGCAGCTACCTAGAGCACTAAGATTGTGCTACCATCATGTAGTCATTAGGCTAGATCCCCCATGTATGGCTTCAATCAGCTTCGATTTACCCTTCTCAGAAATGGATCTCCATACAACTTCGTGAGATGAACTACTCCACCATCTCTAATTTCTTTAATAACATATGGTCCCAGCTAATGCATCTAAAATTTCCTAGGAACTTAGCAAACATACTGTCATATAATAAGACCAAATCATTTACCTTGAAGGTGCGCAGTTTGATGTGCAAATCGTGCCAAGATTTTTCGTGTTCCTTCTAAACCTGTTGATGGAATCTAGCCAAAAACCTATCTTCCTCGATATGCATTAGCTATGTGAGTTGTTCTTCTAAGGCTCCGCCGTCCACCATTCTTGTGAAAGCTGCTATGCGTAGACTAGGTACAATGTATCCCATACGCATCACAGCTTCTATGCCATAGACCAACCTAAAAGGTGTCTGAACAATAAGCATTTTACAAGCAGTTTTGTAAGCCCATAATACTATCGGTACACACATGTAACAATCATTCTGTTGCACATTTCAAACCTTCATCAATGTATTCTCCAATATCTTATTAAAAGCCTCAACTATTCCATTGGCCTGAGGATGATATGGCATACTCTTCTAATGGTAAACCTGGAACACTTCTATCAGCACGCTGATCATTTCATCGATAAAATGCATATCGTGATCACTCATTAAAACCTTAAGGCAACCAAACCTGGTCAACACATATTCAGACAAGAATTTTGATGTTGTTGCCCCTATACAATTTTTCACAGGCTATGGCTCTACCCATCTGGTCAAATATTCGGTCATAGTGATGATATACGTGCACGAGTTTTCTTGCCAAGAGGCTGAATCGTTCCTACAAAATGAATTTCCCATTTCTCAAATGGTTGTAATGACACTTGCACATTCAAAACTAGCTCATCCATCCGTGATGGCCTGCCTGTTCTCTAACGTTCATCACATGCCGTAAAATATGATTTAGAGTCTTTATGTGGCGTTGGCCACCATAATCCAGTGTGTAAAATCTTCTGCGATGTTGCTTTTCCTGCATAATTCCCTCCTGCAGCTCCTCCATGGGCTTCAACGAGGATACTATTTCACTCAAAATCAGGCACATAGCATCAAAGTATTTCGTCTGATTCCATCTTATACAAATGGCCCACAATGACCAAAAATTTTGCCGCATGCACCACCAATTCTTTCTTTTGTTCACTGGTGTATCCTTCTGGAGCCATCCCTGTAGTCAAAAAGTGGATAATATCTGCAAAGTGATTATCCACTATGCACACTGTGAAGAGTTGTGTGTCAAGAAGCCCTTCCTCCACATTAGTAGGTTCTTCTCCTGTTTCAATGCACGATAGATGGTTTGGTCCCGCTTTCAACCTTCCTAGCTTCACAATCACCTCAAAATCATATTCTTGGAACAACAGTAGCCATCTACATATTGCCCCCCCAAACACAGGCTTATTGACTAGATACTTCAATGCATAATGGTCTGTGCACATCTTGAAATGTCTGCCTAGTAGGTAATGTTTGAATTTCTAGAGTGTGTACACCATAGTCAACCCTTTGCGCTCTGTCATCGAATAGTTATTTTCTACTTTTGACAATTTCCTTCTTGCAAACGCTATAGGATGATCCATCTCTCCTTCACCATTTTGTGTTAGCACTGCTCCTAGCACAATACATGAAGCATCCACATGCACATGAAATTACTTCTTCCAATCTGGGAAGACTAGGATCGGTGTGATGACAATTTTCTCCTTTAATACATCGAGGTTGCACTGACATTATTCATCCCAACAGAATGTAGCATCCTTCTTCAGTAACTTTTCAATAGGAACGGTAATCTGAGCATAACTTTTGATGAAGTTTCGATACTACCTAGTATGACCCAGCATTGCGCGTAACTGTTCAACACTTATTGGCGCCTCCAAATTAATTATGACAATGATCTTAGCAAGTTCCACCATAATCCTTGCTTGCACACCACATGACCCAACAAGATTCCAAAAGGGACGCAGAAGAAGAATTTCTTCAAGTTTAGCACAATCTGATACCTTCGACATGTATCCAACATCAAGCGCAAACTAGCTACATGGTGCTTTACTAGCCCAAACATTGTCCAAACATCAAAATATACCTCCAAAAATTTGTGAATGAACTGTTTGAACACTGTGATGACTACGCACGAGAATAACGTCGGCGCATTCTTAAGTCCAAAAGGCATCACTGTCTACTGGAAACATCCCCATTCTATCACGAAGGTGGTATTACTCCTATATTTTGGCACGATCTTAATCTTATGGTATCCAGAGAACCCATGAGTGAATGAATAGGCCTCCTCCCTCCAACATTATCCAGTACTTCATCTGTGAACAGTGTCGGAAAAGGAACATGAACACAGGCATCTATAAACTTCCTAAGATCTACACAAATTCATATTTCTCCTTTTTTCTTCTTCTCTTGGACTACCATTGGGCTCACCCAATTAGATTCCTCCACTGGGTCAATAATATTTTCCTCAAGCATGTTATCCAACTCTAGTTAGTGCCCACTGGAGGCACTAACTAGCTTGCTGACTTTCTTTTAAAGCTAGAGGGTGTCTTAAATGATGAGGCCTGGGTTCAAGTTTAAATCCATTGATCCACTTATTTTTGGATTTAATAATGAAATATTTATGTCTAATTGAAACTAGTACTCTAATTCTCTTTAAGGCACCTTGAAATTTTGTCCTTAATCTCTATAATGAAGTACTTTCATGGCTTCTAAGGAAATCTACTCTTATTACAATTTCTAAAATATGAAGAGGTTTATAGTTTCTATAAGGAAAGAAAATTATTTTGGTTAATCATTGTTAGGGTTCCTCTCAAAGTCATTATTAAGGATTGGGTTAAAGAAGCATGGGAACCTCAAAGTTGGCATTGTATCAAAGCTCGAAACATAGATGTTGTAAATATTCATTGTATTCAATATGGTAGAATTATCATATTGCACTCTATGCTATGTAAAAAGAGAAATGAATAAATATAATATAAAATGGTAGAAGATGGCTCAAGATAAAAGAGGATATGAATCCATAAGATGAAAAAGTTTAAATGATAGGTGTAAATGAGGTGGAAACTTAAGGCCTTTATTAATGGACATGGAAAGGGCCTTCCACTAGGGATATGGGTACCGTTACTATTCTTTGTATAATAAGAATTCATACGAGGGAAGGAGAAAAAGGCCTTTACTTCTAAAATGAAGCTTATGATCCTCAAGGCCCGTGAATTTGGAGTTGAATGACCACATAGATACTCTCTATATAATATTAGGGATATATGGGATATCAATTCCATTAGGATTTTTTTCACACTATGTATATGAGTCAAGGAATGTACCATGGGTAGGGAAGGTAAACATGGGCATTAGGCCTTACAAGAAGCTTTTTAGTCTCAAGAGTTATGAGCTAGACTTAAAAACCACATGGGTCTTCTTTAATGGACCTTTGATCTTAAGTCGAGAAATGGGTGCCATAGGAGGTATTTCTCACCACATATGGGAGTTAGTGTCTATGGTATGGTTAGGAGAGGAAGAAAAGGGCCCTAGTCCCTAAATTAATCTTTCTCCTACTCAATTTCCATGAACAATACCTCTAGTTGGGAATATGGGAATTTAATATGTTTTGAATAATAAGAATGGGTCTCATGGCCCTCACTATGGTGAAGGAAGGAAATTAAAAAAAGGGACTTATGTCCTAAATAATCAGTGGCCATTGAAAAGGATTCAAACCACCACATCAACTATATTGTCTAAAGGATATTATTTGTCCTCTAGGAGGG
Organism: Pinus taeda; assembly: GCA_000404065.3. Classification (NCBI taxonomy): domain Eukaryota; kingdom Viridiplantae; phylum Streptophyta; class Pinopsida; order Pinales; family Pinaceae; genus Pinus; species Pinus taeda. Next base: position 161,995 of record APFE031225710.1, on the reverse strand, counting down.
ATGCATCTACCATTCAAAGTTTTTTCACACCATTATTAGTTCTTGGAGCCTCATCATTGGACCTTAATTAAATTAGGAGGATTTCAATCCATATATGATGCTTACAAGTGTAGGCTTGGTCAAAATAGGAACATAAGGGGGTTAGGCCTTATTTGAATCTTTGATGATTAAACTTTGTGAAGTAGTTCTCAAAGGACCACAAATGACCTCTATAGGGGATCTTAGGCATCTATGGGGGATATTTGGTGTCATTAGTATGCTTTACATAGTAAGAATGGGTCTTAGGATTGTACCACGAAAAAGGGATGAAAACAGTGGCCTTAAGTCCAAAATGAAACTTCTTTGGCTTACACTACCTGAAAAATACCATAAAGAACAATATAAATCTTCTTTGAGGGATTTTAGGTGTCCATCTAGGATAAGGATTCCATTATGAGGTTTTCCACATCATATATGGGAGTTACGACTTATATTTTGGCCAAGGAATGAAAAAGGACCTTAAGCCTAAAATAATTCCTTCACATGTTTAATTTCCATGAACAAGATATTAGAATGGGAATATGGGAAAAAATAGTATGTTTTGAATACTAAGAATGGGTTTTATGGCCTCTATGGTGGATTGGGAAGGGAAAAAAAATCCTTAGTCCCTAAAAAAAAATTCTCTAGTTCAATGGGCGTGAATAAGGCCTAAAACCACCACACATATCTTGTCTAAGATATCTCTAGCCTTCTAGTGCATTATGGGTGCTACTTGAAGGTTTTGTGTGCCATAGTTGGGTCTTGGGGCCTCTAAGCTTAGCCCCAATAGTAGCTTTTTTGCACCATGTAAGACACTTGGGGCCTTAACCATGGTAAAGGAAGGATCATAAGGTTCTTGGGTCATATTTGAATCTTTCCATGATCAATCTTCTTGAACAAGTATTTTCATTACCACACTGGATATCTCTAGGGGATATTTGGCCTCTATGGGGGATGTTTGTCATTATTAACATGGTTTACATGATAAGAATGGTCTTGAGGAATGTACTACCTCGAGGGGAGGGGAAAAGAGGGACTTAGGCCCTAATAAAGATTCTAGAGTTTAAGGAACATGAAGTAATCCTCAAACAATCACATAGAAACTCTCCAAGGGATATTTGGAATCCAACATGGATATGGGAGCCATGGCATGTTATTCTACATAAACAGCCATAAGAATTGTCAGTATCTATGGTTGATGAAAATGTTTTTAATTCATGTATATGTATAATCATTTATAGAATAATATGGGTTTAGAGTAATCTATATCTATC